>PVIH01030160.1:0-12548 GCA_004025045.1 Sigmodon hispidus
AACTTTATACTGTATGATACCAAATATTTGTAAATTAATCTTAAATCCTTATGGAATTACATTTAATACAGCTAGGCAATAAGACAGAACAACTTAGCAGGACAGTGTTTATAAGAAATTTTAATTAACCCACATTCATAGTACAGTAGCAAAATTCTAAAGAAAAGATAAGAGACATGGTATAACATGCCTACTGTTCTGGCTATACCAGAAAATAAAGGCTAGAATACAGCCTTTTTAGAAAACATTGGCAGTTCCTCAAGTGTATAAGAAACATAAGCTGCCACATGACTCTGCAATCTCACTTCTTGGAATCTAGCCAAGAGAAATAAAAATATCTACTCCCCTATTATAGGTTCACAAACAAAATGCAATATATAGTTTATGCAGTAGCATTTAGAAATAAAAAAGGAGAAAATTCTAACACATGCTACATATATGAATGTCAAAACATTATGCTGAGAAAATAAGCTAGATATAATGCAGGTTTCTCTGTGTAGCATTGGCTACAGAGATTCATCTATCTCTATCTCCCAAGTGTTGGGAAGCATCTGGATTCTTGATCAAAACTTTTCATGCTCTTACTAACTTCATATTCTTTTAAGAGTTAACTTAAAGACACCATCAGCATTTCACCTGTATCAGACCTGTCCTCTCAGGCCAGGAAGTATAAAACACGTAATACATTAACACTGTAAAAGTTCCTTAACACTATGATTCAAATATAAAAGCATACTTGCTTCTGTGAGAAAAAAAAATGCTTTGTCTTTAGCCTTTATTCTCCGTGTTTGGAGGATTTTTAAAATCCTGGTAGAATAAGTTATCTTTATTCAATGTCTCCCACCTTAATAACTTTGTGGGTATCTGGGGAATTATTATATATTTTTAAAGTATCATTTACTAAATTCTAATAAGAAAATACCTAAACAGGGACTTTCTCAGGTCTAAAGGCATTATAATAATCTTGGAAACAATTACCTACCCTTTTTTTAATTTTTTTTGCATCAATCGTCCCCTCCTGTGGAAACTATGGACATTAATCATCTAGGTGATTAAAGAAAGTCTAAATCTTTTTTATGAACCCGCATTCCTCTCATCTTGAGTGCTTGCTTAATGCCCTTGACAAATTGTTCATGGGCTGAAATGCCCTGTCCCATGGTTTAGCAATCTAAATCAGCCGACCTTCTTGCCTATCACTCCTCTGTACCTCATTAGGCTTCTCCCTGGGCTGGGCAATCCTGGATCCTGGAGAGAATGATGATCACCAAGTGCTTGGACTTTCTACCAACAGGGATATTCTTCTCTCTTTAGGAATGTTCATGCCACACGTTGAGGCTCCAGTTGTCCCTCCCCATGGGACTTCAACACGGGAGACCACCTACAAGAGATAATGAAGGGAAGGGAGACTCAAAGGAAGGCAGCAAGACAAATGAGAGCCTGATCATGCTGCAATTTATTACGATTCTATACATGCTTATATAGCAGAACTTGGGGAGGAGGCAATCTTCAAACACCTGTAGGAAGCTGGCCAGGGGAGCAGGATATTGACAGGGTAAAAATGTGACTGGTCTTGCTTCAGGGGAGGGTTGCTAGGTAACCTAACCATAGAATGTTCTTGTTATTCTATTCTTTAGAGCTCCCTGTATGGGAAGACTGCTAAGTAACCTAGCCACAGAATGTTCCTGTTATTCTATTCTTTAGAGTTACTTCTCTGTTACTGTTAAGCAAACCAAAACATCTATTTTACTTTGGGAGAAACATCTATTCTACCTGAGAGGACATCTACTCTACTTGGGAGAACATCGTGCTGGTTCAGTGGTTGGTTTCTCAGTCAGTTCCCATGGGAGCCTTTAGCTAGAGGCCTAGAGGCTCAAGCCAGGGTCTTGGTTCCTGACAGAAGTCACTTCTTTCCTTCCATCATGTGAGTTCTGGGGATCAAACATGAATCATCCAGCTTGGCAGCAAGTGTCTTTACCCACTGATGTGTCTTGATAGCTCAGGGACATACAAGATCAAGTATGTATTGATTGCACTAGTGAGTCAGAACATGGGAGCATTTGTTTGTGCCTTGGGGAAATTAACTAGCATTTGGAAATTTTCACGGAACTGAATTAAAGACATTCTGGCAGTTCTCGTGAAGACTGTCTTCTGTTAGCCATAGCTTGTTGCTTCTATAATCTTGAGAGGAGAGACTGAAGACTGACTGGGAGGGATTGAGAAGAGGGGATGGAGGCTGAACAAGGGGATACATAGATAAAAATACTTTGTAAAAAGATAAAGAGATATGGATGGTAAAATTAAAAATCTTGAGAGGGTCCTGGGGATCTTGACAATTTCTGATTTTCTAGACAGACAGGCAATCTTTGCTCACTCCTGAAGCATCCAGGAAAGAGTGTTTGGAGGCCCTAACTGCTTGAATTTCTGTGAGGACCGCAAACCTGCCTGGCTTTTACTGTGCTTCCATGGGCTCTGGATTGGATATATTTATTTCTAGTTGCATTGACATATAAAAACAACAGAAATTTATTCAAAAGTATTTTAGTAAATTGTTTAATTAAATTGTGTAAAAATGAGTATTGTAGTGAAACACACATATTGTCACTTAATTTCAGTTACTCAGGTGCCCATTCTTCAGGTAGGAACATTCAAAAGCCAGTGTTGATTGGAAGAAACTAGACATTCAAAGCTGTTCGGGAGAGATGACTAAGAGCTGAGATCCTCAAAACAGTAGTCAGAGACATGTGTATCAAGAAGTCAGATATGAATAGAAGGGTAACCTGTGAGGGGAGAGTGAGAGAGAAAGAACAGCAGAACTTATTAACACACATTTTGTTTTAAAAATGCCAAAATGGCCTCTAACACATTGTGTGATAGTTTAACAAATAAAAATGAGAAGCATGCAAACTGTCAACCATAGGCCCCAGAGTGTATGTGGGATCTGCCACTGCTATTTTACTAAATGGTCATGTTGTCATATAACCTTATTTTTTATTATTATGAATAGAGAAGTCACATTTTCTATCCTTGTATATCCTTATTCAAGGTCCCTTCCTCCTCCCACCACATCAGGTCACTCTCTCTTCTCCACATCTCCCCAACCCCCCTTCATGGGCAGGCAATCCCAAGGTCCCAAGGTCCCAATATTGCTTAGTTCAGCCTCCACTCCTGGCAAATCCAGTTTTCTCCTCCCTACATCAAGACTCAGGTATAACCTTAATTTTTAAAAATTACTTTTTAATCTTTGCTTATATGTTTGTTGGTGTTTTGCTTATACTTGTCAGTGGGCCATTCTTTGTAATGCCTTCAGATGCCAGAAGAGAGCATCCTAGGACTGGTGATACAGACAATGTTAGCCAATATGGGTTTGCTGGGGATGGACCTCAGATTTTCTGCAAGGGCAATGGGTGCTTCTAACTACTGAGCCATCTCTCCATTACTCAATTTATCTTAATATTTCTATTCATATGCTTACACATGTGCTCTACACATTGGATAGGAAAGTTTTGCTTGGTTTTTTTTTGCAGTAGGTAATGGTCAATACAGAGACTCATAACTGATCAAAATGCTAAAAAAGTGACTATAAGTATTTAGCTATGGATAGGTTATGTATATAAACTTCCTTGATGAAGTCTCAGGGATTATACAGAAACAGCAAGTGCAAAGAATGTAAGAGCCAGAGGTTAAGGTGAGCAGCCATAAAAAGCTATCTTCTGGTCATGCCATGGCTGGTGCACACATCAATTCTCAGCATCTGTGACTGCCTCCACAAGACCTGGGCAAGTCCAAATAAGTCAAAATTCCAATGTGTTGGGGCATGGAGGCTCCTTAGGCTATAACCTAGGCAGAAGGGTCTATTGGCAGCTGGAAAGGACAGTTACTTTCCTTTGGGACCTCTCAGCTATATTGCTCATGCTCCAGTGGATAGTCCCACACGCATTCCCACATTGTCAGTAGTGACAGGACTCAGGGGACTATTAACAATAATAACAGGGAAGAATCTCAGACCAGCAGAAATTAAAGAATTAATAAAAGCAGTTTATATGACACACTGATTTTAACCAGCACCCTTTGTGTGCCCACAGGTTTGGAAATATCCACTGGAGTCCAGTGGCTCACCATCTGGCACATAAAAGGCAATGATTGTCCTTTACTTGGATTTTTCCAGTAGCTAATTTAGTAAGGAGAGAGGAAACCCAATTAGCTCACTAATACCCATGGTTGGCCATTGACAAGCCCAGATATACTCAGGCAACTGAAGAAAAACTGGGCCTGTCAATAACCTAGTCTCTTCAGACTATTTCTTGAGCCTTATAGGGGGTAGGTAGTACAAATGTCTTGTTCACACTCCCAGAACTCAATTATCATCTTGATTAGTGACTTCACAGACATTGAAGCCTACCTGGGGATCACATTCTTGCTTAAGAGAAAGTAGGGTTTGCTGAATATCTTCTCCGTGAAAATATCTTTCTGCTACAAATGAGAAAAATAAAATGAAAAATAAGGAAGAGAAATGAACAAAAACAGCTTGAGAGTTTGTTAGTGATAAGAATAGGGAGTGAAAGTTTTCATAAAGTGAGGTATATCTCTTGTTACCCACTTCTACATACAACCCTCTACAAAGACAGTCTAGAGAGTACTTACCTGTCACAGTGACCAGAGATAGGAGATGAACTACAATGGGATTTCTGCCCCTGAAGTTTCAGCTTGATAATAAATTTCTGATGAGGACCAAAGGACTGTGAACAGCACATTTCAAAGCAGGGCCAGTACACACAGTGGGGACCACAAAGGCGGGTCTGGTTAATTGACAGGATGTTGTCATCGTCACAGCAGTGCTCCAAGGGGTTATAGATCCTATCCTCACACCTGGGTACAGGATAGCACAGCCATAATTCATGATCTGAGAGATTTGGGGATGTGTGAGTGCCTGCAGCTCCTGAGTTTGCGAACAGGAGTACAAGAATGAAAACAAAGCCTGAGAAATGTAAGAGGGAGATAATTAGAATGTTAGCACAGCTGGTGTGGATCAGAGACAACTTAAATGATCTCTTTTATTTTGTCTTAAATTAAGACTCAGAGTGGAGTTTGGAACTGATTCTGGATGTATTTCTGGGTCTGGACTGACACATGAGGAATGTAGAATGCTAGGAAGAAAAGAGTTTAGAAGTTTTCAAGTGGAATAAAAGATTACACTTGTAGATTCCAGGTGAATGATTATGAGGGAAATCCTCAAGACAAAACAGAAAAGGGTTAATTTGGAGATAAGAGGTACAACTGAGCTGCAATATCATCCAGACATGACACTGACTGGACTCTACCTCCAGAAGATTCATACTCTGTCTGATCAGGTTGTAGTGTAGTGAATGTCAGAGAAACAACAGAAGTGAGTTTGTGATTGGAACTGTTACCACTGAAGCCTGACAAATGAAAAAAGCCTCAAGATAGACCTAGTAGTTTAGAAAGAGAATCCATGAAAGTTCCAGAAAAAAAAAAAAAGGATTCATGATTATCAAGAAACAGCTGGTGTTTTGTGGTTCTTTGTGTGTAGGTGTAAGAAAGAATGACAGACAAAGTGAGGGGGCACAGACAGAGAGACAGAGAATGAGAATATTCATAGATGTCAGAAGACATTATTGAATTGTGTCTCTCTTTCCACGTTTCCCTCGGTTCTCTTGGTTGAACACAAGCCATGAAGCTTATTGGCAGTCTTGTTATGGGCTAAGCCATCTCAACACCACCATGATTTAAACAAACAAACAACAAACATCCTAATCTCTGGGTGAGCTCTTTCTCTTGTGTCAGTTGTATGAGTCAGTTCTCATAGAGTTCAGAGCACAATCTCTGGTGCTAGCCCATGCTTCTCAATGGGGTCTCTTTTTCCCTGATGAGCATGCCAGACTGTTGAAGGTCTGGCATAACTTGTGCATCTATAATCCCAGAATTTGAAGCAGAAGGAAGATCTAGAGAGATTGCTTTGGTCATGAGAGAAGATGATTGAGTGAGAGGATCAACAGAGAGGAAAAACAAAGAAATAGATATTTTGATTGAGGGAGCCATTGTAGGGTTAAAAAAAAAAAAAACCCTTGGTGCTAAGGAAACCTCCAAGAACCAACAAGATGTCTCTGGGTAGGACTCCAACCCTAACCCTAACCCTAACCCTAACCCTAACCCTAACCCTAACCCTAAGCATCTGGCAGAGCACCTGGTCCAGCTGAAGAGAAAGAGACTAGAGTGTTATGAGCAAAGGGATCAGGATCATGAGAAGGAGACCCACAGAGATAGCTGGCTGGAATTTTTGGAAGCTCACTGAATCAAAAACAGCCACTGGGAAATGAGCTAAGTCCTGCAAAGGTAAATGACTAGCTAATGTCATGGGCAGTATGTGGAACCTCGTGGAGTAGGATCAAACTGTGTTCTTGTGCATGAACTGGCATCTTGGAGCCCATTTCCTACAGAGGAACACCTAACCCAGCCCTAATATTGGAATGAAGGAATCCTAGCTACCTGCAGCTTCAGAGCTCTGCCGCAGTAGTTGGTACAGGGCCTGGCCCAGATTCCTCCTCCTGCAGCTTGCTCTGCCCGGTGATATCACTGGAGCCAGAGCCTGCTTACACCTCCCAGTGCCCTGCCCTGAGCCTGGTCGGAGCCAGTGTCAGACTGTGTGCAGTAGGGTGGGGACTGTCAGGCGGCTTTCCCTACCTGCCCCCACTCTGGCCTCCTTACCTGCCATGCCAAGATGCACCAAATCTCTCTGAGCTCCTCTGGTGGCCCTGGCCCCGGGGCCCTTTTGAAATTGTGGGTCCCGCCCTGCAGCCTCCCTCCTTTGCCCTCCTCCCAGCCCCATGGACCCTCCTCCCCTCTGGCCCACTGTCCCCAAACTCTATTGCCTGCACACACCAGAAAACTCTCCCTCCAGAGGACCCTCCCCACCCGAGGCTCCTTCCTTCCTTGGCCAGAAGTCAGCTTTCCAGGTTGGCTTCCTACCTGGCAGGTTGGGGAGTGGTGTCAGCATCCAGGAGGTCTCCCTGCGTTATCCAGCCCTGGAGGCTGTGAGTTTAATGTTAAATGAAAAGTATTAGAATGGCAGTAGTGGAATATAAATTCACTTATGGCCATCTTTAAAGCTATTTTTTTAGAGACAAGGGTTCACATAGCCCAGGTTTAACTTGCTATGTGGCTAAGGATGGCCATGAACTTCCTGATTTTCCTGTTTCCCAGGGATGCTTGGGTTTATGAAGTGGTTTGGATCAAACCCAGGGCTTCTTGCATGTTGGGCGAACACTCTACCAACTGAGCTACATCCCTAGCCCATCGAATTTTATTTGCTTCTTTGTTCCTTTGCTTTATACTGCTTTAAATTTTAGTCTTTCTCCCCTAAGGAAACCCATCCCCAGAAACAGCATCCCTAGTTTTGTGGTTCTCAGCTGTATATCCCCGTCATTTAGAACTTGGAATGATGGTTCAGAGGTACAGAACTCTCACTGCTTATCAACTGGAGGGAAAAAACCACAGTAGAGGAATTGCCTAGATCCAGTTGGTTTGAGGATGGGTTTGTGCTGGGATGTCTTGATTGGTAATTGATTTAAAGGACATAGCTCACTGTGAATGACATCATTTCTTGGGCAAGTGGTCCTAGAATGTATACAAAAAGCTAAACATTAAGCCAGGGGGGATGAACCTGAAGAGTGAACTCTTAGTTTATTCCTTCATGGCTTCTGCCTTGATTTCTTGTCTTGACTTCCCTCAAACATAAAGTTTATGCCGAATAAACCTCTCTTTCTCCCCCCAAAAGTAATTAATGTAATGTCTATTATAAATATTATTTGTTTGATATTCTTGCTTCAGCCTCCCAAAAGCTAGTTTATGTGAGTGCTAATTTGGTTTATATGAGTGCCAAGATACAAGTATTAGAAAATTTTGTTAAAACCAATCATAGAGATATTCAGATCCAGAAAGGAATATTTAAAGAAAAAACAATCCCAACATTGCATTATAGGGTTACAGGAAAACAACCTAAGGTTTTCAAATAGCCAATTTATCTAGTAATCTTGCAAGAATTACTATATTAGAAATGCTCCAGATTGCATAGGAGCTAAATGGACTCACATAAATATGTAAAATATAAAGAAATTCAAGAAGGAAATACTCTCACATGATGTTCATTCACACTTTGTAAAGAAGATGTTAAAACTTGTGGTCAAATTGTAATAGAATTATTTTTAAAAACTGGAGAGTGGTTACAGTTTTGGAGGCTGCTCCCCAATTACAACAAATGACGTGATTGAAAGATAAAGTTAAGACCATTGAACAATTAAGCAAGTAGAGTTATTGAAATCTCCCAATTTCAACTTCTTGAGGGGGAGATTATGCTAATGTAGAGAGGAAATCTATATATGATGACCACACCCTGGATTTATGTCATACAGCAATCTTGAATGCTTGAGATAGAATTGAAAAAGTTGGAAAAAAATTATTTATTTGAAAAAGACATACAGGGCTCCAAAAAAACTTCATGAATTTCTTATAAGGATTGACTTTAGTAGTAAATAGAATGGTACCAAATTCAGAAGCTAGATGAATAATATTTGTATGATCCTATATAGTAACTCAGTTTTCAATTCTGGCTCAAGGGTCTTTTCTAAATTGCAGAATAAAAGAGTCACAGTGAATTAGCTATTCTAGAGTTCAAATAAGTTGCTATTTGCTTTAGCCTTGATGGTCTGGGACTATTCTAATTAGCCTCTATAAAATATTTATTATTTTGCTAATGTAGACAGCTTGAGGTAGCAAAAAGCCCATGAAGTAATAGTGAAGCTGCCAGGTACCTAATTTAAGGACAATGCAAGGTTTTATCAAGATAGTATTTGAAAGCTTGTACTATACTTTGTTTGAATTCTGGCTTGAAATTGTATATAACTGCTTTTAGAAATAAACTCAAGGTCTTTGTGGTTTTGATTCATGGGTCTCAATTTCTTTCCTATCTGCTTTCTTTCTATAGCTGTGTGCGTGCCCCCAGTGACTCAGGTGACTTGTCAGCTAGTTAGTGCCTAAGGTGGGGATAGGTACCTAGGAGAACACAACAGTCATATAAGTAGAATTAAAAGAAGTGAGCTTAGTAAAGGTAAAAAGCTTTGACTAGGTAATCTAGAGTAAACGGTAAAGTGTATATATGGAAAGAGAAGTACATTAAGTGGTAAATACTTTGAGAACATAACTATAAATATAAAATGAGTCAAGGAAATAGTAAAGAGCTCTTTGTACATTTGCTTAAAGGTACATTATTTTTCTTTTTTGTATTTTTTTATTTAAGTTTTTTCCCCATACTTTCCATTGCTCCTCCTCCCTCGCCTCTTTCATATCTTATTTCTACCTGTTCTCCACTCCATCCCTATCTATTCTCCAAGTAGGGTGTCTGGTCTGTTACATCCAGTTCAGGTATGTCCAACTCCCTTCTCCCAGTATCAAGTTTAAGCAATGTTTCTCTGTAGGAAATGGGCTCTAAGAAGCCAGTTCATGCACCAGTAATGAACTCTTGTCTTACTGCAATAGCCTCCACAAATTGCCCACACCATTTAACTATTCTTTATATTCAGAGGGTTTATTTCCTTTCCATGAACGTTCCTCAGTGGTTATTTCAGAGTCATTGAGCTCCCAATAACTCAGGTCAGCAGTCTCTGTGGGTCTCCTCCTCATGAGCCTGATTCCTTTGCTTGGGTCCTCTTTCCTCCTCTCTCCTCCCTCAAGCTGAAATGGGAGCTTGACACAGTATTAAAGATACTTTAAGTGCCAGAGGAACAAAAATAAGCTGGCAGCACTTATAAATTTTTAGAGTTTGTAGAGAAAATTTGTCCTTCATTTCCTGAACAGGGTAACTTAGAGGCAGATTCTAGGGTGTGTGCTAAAATTCGAATATAACGTTATTAAAATGAGTATGGTCCAGATAGAACTCCAGCAAATGTTTTTAGTCTGTGGACACTTATTTGGTACAGTTTGGACCTCTGTCCTAAAAAGCAGAAAGTATTTTCTAAATGAGACAAAACTGAAATTAATTCCCCTACCTTAGGAATTGCTTTAATAATAGCAGTTTGATTTTGTTCAAATGCTTACAGATATGCTCCATGCTTCAAATGCATCTGTTTCCCTGCCGAAGAGAATGTAAGCTTATATATTTAGAAAAGAGTTGGAAATAAACTAATGTTTTACTTTCAGATCTGTATATGGTCAGCCTGTAAATGTAAATATGAACACTCTTTGTCTTGGTTTGTGTTCTGACTGTTCTCCTGTTCTACATGTTTAAAGAAACTGGATAACCCTGTCTAAACGAAGAAGAATCAGGTAGCTCTTGCCAGGGAAGTTTTGCAAATTGCGATCTATTAGATGGGGCTTGCAAATATCCAGTGCAAATTGCGATCTATTAGATGGGGCTTGCAAATATCCAGTGAGGCCATTGTCTCAGTGCTCATGTGATGCTAATTCTTCTTGTCTATGTCATTGTTACTTGTTTTTGTCTACCATTGCGAGTAGTAAGGAGGCTGAGAAAGTAATAGCAAGGGCCAGCACCTCTCTTTATGTCTCCCTTGCTATCAGGCCTGCAGAACAGGCCAAGCTGGTCTTGGCTTCTGGAAAAGTTTGCAGCCAGCCAGTGATTTTCATAGAGGATGGGCATGTGTGCACTCTCAAGACAAGCAGAGAAAGAAGCTGAAATAACAGCTGTAAAGATATTATTTCCCACAAAATAAATGCTGAACAGAGAATCTGAGGTTAATGGTTAGTTGTTATGGTCAGAGGAGTAAATTTTTTTCCAGGAACATTGGCAGTCAGTTCTTCACTACAATAACATTAAGGTCTTTTCTTGGCTGCTGACATTAACAAACTTAAATCAGCCAAAAGTATTTGAGAAAAAATATGTTTTTGCTGTCACAGAAAAAAAGAAAATACGTGGATATTGATAATTTGAGTTAGGTGGTTTACAAATACTGGTCATCATTTAAGAAAACTGGTTACACATTATTATTAAGGGAAAGAAAGATCTTGTTAGTCTCAAAAGTTTTACATTAATACTGATTTTCATATATTGATTCAAATTTAAGGTTTTTGTTGTGATATACATATATATGTATGTGTGTGTATGTTTCTATTCTTGTTTGGAAATGTTATACCTGATGTGAACAATGCTGAATTTGAAGGAAAACTATAAAGTTTATTAGAAAATTAAACATATTAGGTTAATTCTGGTTGATTTTCTTTTATTTTAAAGATAGCTGATGATCTTTCACTGCAAAAATATTAATGTTAAAATTAGAAATATTAATTGGAAGAGATGAACAAATCTATGAAAGAAACATGCCAGGAACTAAAAGCTGAAATAAACGCTGAAATAGAAGCAATAAAAAAGGCGCAAAATGAGGCAAAAATGGAAATAGAAAACCTGAAGAAAAAAGCTGGAACTACAGATACAAGCATAACGAACAGAGTTCAAGAGATGGAAGATAGAATCTCTGAAGTGGAAGACTCAGTAGCTCAAATAGAGATATCAGTCAAAGAAAATAGTAAAACTAAAAAAGCCATAACTCAAAATGTTCAGGAAATCTGGGACATCAAGAAAAGACCTAATTTGAGAATAATAGGAATAGAAGAAGGAGAAGAATACCAGCTCAAAGGCACAGATAATGTTTTCAATAAAATCATAGAAGAAAACTTTCCTAACCTGAAGAAGGAAATGCCTATAAAGATACAAGACGCTTACAGAACACCAAATAGATATGATCCCAAAAAAAAGTCAGCGCGCCACATTATAATCAAGACACAAAATATACAGAACAAAGAAAAAATTTTAAGAGCTGCAAAAGAAAAGAGCCACCTCACATATGAAGGCAGACCCATCAGAATAACGCCTCACTATTCAATGGAAACGATGAAAGCTAGAAGGGCTTGGTCAGATGTTATACAGGCGCTAAAACAGCATGGATGCCAAACTAGAATACTATATCCTGCAAAATTATCAATCACCATAGATGGAGTAAACAAGGTATTTCAGGACAAAGTCAGACTGAAAGAATATCTATCTACCAATCCAGCACTACAGAGAGTATTAGAGGGAAAACTACAACCTAAGGACCCCAGATACATCCACGAAATCACAAACAATAAGTCCACAGAAGAATACTCTAGAGAAAGGAAACACAAGCAAGTTACCACCAAAAATGGCAGGAAATATGAATCAATGGTCAGTAATTTCCCTTAATATCAATGGTCTCAACTCTCCTATAAAACGTCACACACTAACAAGATGGTTACAACAACAGAAGCCATCCTTCTGTTGCCTACAAGAAACACACCTCAACTGCAGAGACAGACACAGGCTTAGAATAAAGGGTTGGGAAAAGATTTTCCAGTCAAATGGTCCTAAGAAACAAGCAGGGGTTGCAATCCTAATATCTAACAAAGTAGACTTTAAGCTAAAAGCAATAAAAAGGGACCAAGAGAGTCACTACTTATTCATCACAGGAAAAATTGGTCAAGAGGAGATTTCAATCTTAAATATTTAT
>PVIH01030161.1:0-12547 GCA_004025045.1 Sigmodon hispidus
TCCTCCAGAGCAAGGTATCACAAACCCAGAAAGATAAACAGGGGATGTACTCATTCATTAGTGAAGTTCAAACAAAAAGCAAAGCATATCCAAGCTGCAAACCACAACCACTGAACAGCTTGGGATCTGAAACACCTTGGACTGGCACCTTGGATCCCACTCCCTCTAGAGGAACACCTGACTCAGTCTTGATGATGAGATGAGGAAAGCGGATCTGCCAGGAGTGGATGCTGAATTAAGGCACCTTGGGACCTTGGGACCTCCTGCCCTTGCTGGGGAGGAGATAAGGAGATGGGGAGAAGAAAAAATGACTGGGAGAGGCAGGAGGGGGAAGGGAGTTTGAACAAGGGGATACACAGATTAAAAAATGAGACTAGTCTTAATTTAAAAAAAGAAAAAGAAGGAACTGTGTATATATCTTAGGAAACATCAAACATGAATGACCAGAGACAGTTAAAATTATAACACCCTATTACATGCATGTGTAAACTTGCAAAGATGTCCTAAATACAGAAGAGATAAAACACTGTCATGCTTGGACTTGTCTGCATGGAACAGATAAAACACTGTTGTATTGGCTTTGTTTCTAGGACAGAAAAGTAAAGAAGAAAACATTTTAGTATGGCTATTTTAGCCTTGTTCAATATTTTACTCAGGAAAGTACCTCAACCTCATTGTCAACCAAAGCCCTGTGTGCTCAGGATGCATGCCCCCTGACTTTCCCAGACACTTCAACACCTATAAGAAATTTTATGGTCTTAATAGTGCTGTATAAATGCACATTTCCATTTTTTTATTATTATTATTATGAATAAACCCATATTTTTTTATTCCTTCAGTTTCTACTATGTGAAACAGTTTGAGGAATATTGGTAATAGCTCTTCTGTGAATGTCTGGTAGAATTCTGCACTGAAACCAAGTACATCTGGGCTTTTTTTACTTGGGAGACTTTTAATGACAGCTTCAATTTCCTTTAGGGTGTAGGTCTGTTTAGGTATTTAATCAGATCTTGATTTAATTTTGGTAAATGGTGCCTGTCCAAAAAGCTGTCCATTTCTTCTAGGTTTTCCATTTTTGTGGAATATAGATTTTTCAAAGCATGATCTGATAATTCTCTGGATTTCCTGGGGGTCTGTTTTAATGTTCCCCTTTTCATTTCTGATTTTGTTTATTTGGATACCCTCTCTCTCTGCTTTTTGGTTAGTTTGGATAAGAGTTTATCTACCTTGTTGACTTTCTCAAAGAACCTACTCTTTGATTTATTGATTCTTTTGTATTGTTCTTTTTGTTTCAATTGTATTGACTTCAGCTCTAAGCTTGATTATTTCCTGCTGTCTGATCCTTCTAAGTGAGTTTGCTTCTAATTGTTTTAAGACTTTCAGCTGTGCTTTTAGTTTTCCAGTGTGGGATTTCTCTAGGTTTTTGAGATAAGCATCTTGTGCTAAGAACTTTCCTCTTAACACTGCTTTCATTGTGTCCCACATGTTTGGGTATGTTGTGGATTCATTTTCGTTAAATTCTAGGAAGACTGATTTTTTTCTTAATTTTTTCCTTGATCCAGAGGTGGTTCAGTTGAGTGATATTTGGTTTCCATAAGTTGGTAAGCTTTCTGTGATTTTTGATGTTGTTAGAGTTTCCTTTTTTAGTATCTATTGATGTTTGCTTGATGACCAATTCTGTGGTCAATTTTAGAGAAAGTTCCATGTGGTACTGAGAAATATGTATATTCCTTTGCATTTGGGTGAAACCTTCTGTAAATATCTATTAAATTCGTTTGCATCATAACCTCTGTTAGACTCCTTATTTCTCTGTGGTATTTGAGCTGTAGTAGTGTTTTACATAGATCGGTGTCCTTATATTAGGGGCATAAATACTCAGGATGGAAATCTCATCTTGGTCAATTTTTCATGAGATGAATAAGTAATGTCCATCCTGGTCTCTTTTAATTGATTTTAGTTTAAAGTCTACTTTGTTAGATCTTAGGATGACAACACCAGCTTGTTTCTTAGGACCATTTTATTGGAAAATCTTTTCCCAACCATTTACTATGAGTCTGTGTCTGTCTCAGAGGTTGAGATGTGTTTCTTGTATTCAGCAGAAGGATGGGTTTTGATCTTGTATCCATCGTGTTAGTGTTTGTCTTATTATGGGTGAATTGAGTCCATTGATATTAAGGGATATTAGTGACAACTGATTGATATTTCCCATTTATTTTTGGTGGTGGGTTATATGTATTTCCTTTCTCTGGGCTTTTCTTCTGTGGGATTATTGATTGTTTGTGGTTTCGGGGGTGTATCTGGGATCCTTAGGTTGGAGTTTCCCTCTAATGATTTCTGATGGGCCGGCTTGATAGATAAGTTGTTTCAGTCTGATTTTGTTATGAAATATCTTGTTTACTCTATCTATAGTGATTGATAATTTTGCTGGGTATACTAGTCTAGGTTGCAGCCATGCTTATTTAGTGTCTGTATAACTTCTGTCCATGCCCTATTTGCTTTCATTGTTTCCATTGTATACTCATGAGTTATTCTGATGGGTCTGCCTTTATAGGCAAGTTGGCCCTTTTCTTTTGCAGCTCTTAAAATTTTTTCTTTGTTCTGTATGTTTTGTGGCTTGATTATTATATGATGAGCAGACTTTTTGGGGGGGTCATATCTATTTGGTGTTCTGTAAGCTTCTTGTATCTTTATAGGCATTTCTTTCCTTAAGTTAGGAAAGTTTTCTTCTATGATTTTATTGAATACATTATCTGTGCCTTTGAGCTGGTATTCTTCTCCTTCTTCTATTCCTATTATTCTCAAATTAGGTCTTTTTCACAGAGTCCCAGATTTCCTGAACATTTTGTGTTATGGCTTTTTTGGTTTTAGTATTTTCTTTGACTGATGTGTCTATTTCTGCTACTTAGTCCTCCACTCCAGAGATTCTATCTTCCATCTCTTGAATTCTGTTGGTTATGCTTGTATCTGTAGTGCCAACTCATTTATTCAGATTTTCTATTTTCTTCTTTGCCTCATTTTGTGCCTTTTTATTGCTTCTATTTCAGTTTTTAGTTCCTGAAATGTTTCTTTCATTTTTTGTTTTACCTTTTCTTGGTTTTCTTTCCAGGATTTGTTCATCTCTTCCAATTTTTTGTTTGTATTTTCTTCTATTACTTTAAGAAAATTTTTTTATGTCTTCTTTGAAGGCTTCAATAATCTTCATAAAGGTATTTTTGGTATTGTTTCCTTCTGTTTCCTCTTCATTGCTCTGTTCAGGTCTTGTAATTGTAGAACCACCAGTTTCTTCTGGTGTTGCCTTGTTGTTCTTTATATTGTTATTTGTCTTCTTGCACTGGCATCTGCCCATGGCTTCAGTGGTTCACAATTAGTCAGCTCCTAGTCAGTTATGACTAGAGGGCTTGTGTGTCTTCTGTCTGCTCTGAGCAAGAGGTCTGTTCAATCTCTGACTCTGTTCTAAACAGGGATCTGAGTTTCAAACTCCTTAGTCCTTGTCTGATGACACAGTTCACCCTGGAGATGGTGCCCAGGCTGACAAGGTAAGGGTTGCTAGTGGAAGCCCCTCACAGCTAAAGCCTAGGGACTGTCTGCTGGCAAAAGTCTGAGATCAGACCCTTGGGTGTGACCCTGATCCCGGAGAAGAATTCTCTGGATGGGCGGCCCAGGAGCCAGAATGTGCTCACTCCTGAGTCCGTTCTGGACAAAAGTTGGAGTTTTCACATTTCTGTTTCTTATAAAAGCATTATAGATTTGATAAAGAAGGTATTCCTATAATTAAATTGTGGTGAAATGACTAGCCTTTGGTTAAAGGACTTCAATGCTCATCTAAGAAAATGTTTTCCTTCTACGTTATATGGTAGCATGGCTTCAGTATCATTTTCTATCTGGAATAGTTGGTGGAAAGCATTAGTGGTCTGTACCAGATTTCCGAGAATCTTTTAATCACAAGTGAAATGTGATGGCAAGCTAGCAGTGAATTACTTTTGCAGTATCCAAAGAAAGAATATTTCCTACAGTAGACATGCTATGTCTTGTATTGTCGATGGTGCATGTATATCTGTCTCTGGCTTTAGAAAGTGCTCGAGAGCTAGAAAAATTACTCTTCTGTCATCTTCCAAAAGATGACAACAGCATCATCCTGGGTCTCAGCATCCACAGTCTTCTAACCAACTGCTTCCTGGTGATCAACTCCCAGGCCAGAGCCCTACACACAAAACTAGTATAATTATATGTCCCGAAACATGGCACTTGGATAAAGTCACAATCATCTTTATCTCTCCAAGCCCTTATTCACTAAAAGCCTGTAGGTAGGGCTGTAGGTAGTGTAGGGTGATGAATGTGGATCCTAAGAAGATGATTTCAAATGTTTTCTGCAAGTAATAAAGGAAAGCAGGGACATAAAACAAAACCTGCAACTTCCTTTCCCAAGGGTCCCACAAGAGAAGTGGGTTAACCAATTTGTGTCTATGTATTATGGTATTTGATGTTACCCTTGCCTTGTGAGACCAATAACTGTATGTGTTGCTCACGCAATAAGGCAGGGAAATCCAATCTCACTAGCTGGACTATGTGTAAGTTTCAAACAGCTCAATAGCCAGAAAAGACTGACTCAGAAAGCCGTAAGCAGGTCTGATTAAGTAGCCTACCAAAATGCCCTGGATGTACCCTGGTGGCTTGGAATAGTGCACAGAAGTCTGGAGAACACTGCAAAGCAAAGACATATGCCTAACAACTCCAGCACTATAAGATGCTCTACTTTACAGGGTCTTTACTTTAAGAAATTTTTGTTGGGGTTTGCATTTTGACATCACAGTCCTTGGGTATACACCTCAGAAGGCTTTGCAGTCATTTAAGCCAGGCCAAAGGGCAAATTGTCCCTGGTGGCCCAGCGGGATGGCTGCTACTGGTACATTTCACAACATTCTGTAGCATGAAGGGCTTAGGAAGGTACTGATGCAGTCATTTCCCAACCTCCCATTCCTGCTGTATTAGCTGGGAGCTTGATTGACTTTCTGGGTCAGCTTGCACTCTGCTGTTGTAATGTCTGGTCCCTTGTGGTCTCTTCTTGCTAATTTTGGGTCTGAGGTTTTTGTTTTTCATCACACACTGGGCAAATCTGGTAGCTGAAGAAGAGAAGGCACTGAAGCAGCCAACTCATAGAAGCTGTCCCTGCATAGGCAGCAGCCCTTGTGATAGCACCAGTGGCCACCAGGTGGCGATCTAGGACAGACAGCTGGGACAGAAATGATGGGGAGCAGATGGAAAGGATGCAAGAAGGTAAAACAGAGAGACAGAGGAGGAGAAGAATTGATGCTGAAGAAAGACAGACAGAAGGCTGTGAGGAGCCAGGATGAAAAAGGGCGGGATCTACCTCCCTGGAAGTCTTTGAGGAATCTGGAAGGTCCGAAGGTCCTGAGATTCTAGACAACAGTCCCTGTGACAATACGCTGCCACTTGACTCTGCAATCTGACTTCTTGGAATCTAGCCAAGAGAAATAAAAATATCTAATCCCCTATTATAGGTTCACAAACAAAATGCAATATATAGTTCATGCAGTAGCATTTAGAAATAATAAAAGAGAAAATACTAACACATGCTACATATATGAACGTCAAAACATTATGCTGAGAAAAGAAGCTAGATATAATGCAGGTTTCTCTGTGTAGCCTTGGCTACAGAGATCTATCTGTCTCTATCTCCCAAGTGTTGGGAAGCATCTGGATTCTTGATTAAAATTTTTCATGCTCTTACTACCTTCATACTCTTTTAAGAGTTAACTTAAAGACACCATCAGCATTTCACCTGTATCAGACCTGTCCTCTTAGACCAGGAAGTATATTAAAAAATGAAATACATTAACACTGTAAAAGTTCCTTAATACTATGATTCAAATACAAAAACATACTTGTTTCTGTGAGAAAAAAATTGCTTTGTCTTTAGCCCTAATTCTCCATGTTTGGAGGATTTTTAAAATCCTGGTAGAATAAGTGATCCTTATTCAATGCCTTCCTCCTTAGTAACTGCTTGGATATCTGGGGAATTATTATATATTTTAAAGCATCATTCACTAAATTCTAATAAGAAAATGCCTGAATGGGGACTTTCTCAGGTCTAAAGGCATTATAATAATCTTGGAAACAATTGCCTACCCTTTTTATTTATTTATTTATTGCATCAATCGTCCCCTCCCGTGGAAATTATGGACATTAATCATCTAGATGATTAAAGAAAGTCTAAACCTTTTTTATGAACCCGCATTCCTCTCGTCTTGAGTGCCTTTTCAATGCCCTTGATGAATTGGTCATGGGCTGAAATGCCCTGTCCCATGGTTCAGCAATCTATCCCAGCCAACCTTCGTCCCTATCACTCCTCCGTACCTCAGTAGGCTTCTCTCCGGGCCGGGTGATCCTGCAGAGAATGATGAACACCAAGCACTTGGACTTTCTACCGACAGGGATGTTCTTCTCTTGTGAATGATGGTTGTGCCACACGTTGAGGCGCCAGTTGCCACGACCGGCGGGACTTCAACACGGGAGACCACCTACGAGAGAGAATGAAGGGAAGGGAGGGGCAAAGGAAGGCAGCAGGACAAATGGGAGTCTGATTGAGCTGCGATTTATTACAATTCTATACATGCTTATATAGCAGAATATGGGGAGGAGGCAATCTACAAACACTTGCAGGAAGCTGACCAGGGAAGCAGGATATTGGCAGGGTAAAAAGGTGACTGGTCTTGCTTCAGGGGAGAGTTGCTAGGTAACCTAACCATAGAATACTCTTGCTATTATATTCTTTAGAGCTACCTTTATGGGAGGACTGCTAAGTAACCTAGCCACAGAATGTTTCTGTTATTCTATTCTTTAGAGTTACTTCTCTGTTACTGTGAAGCAAACCAGAACATCTATTTTACTTTGGGAAAATATTCTACCTGGGAGAACATCTATTTTACTTGGGAGAATGTCTATTCTACTTGGGAGAACATCGTGCTGGCTCAGTGGTTAGTTTCTCAGTAAGTTCCCACGGGAGCCTTAGCTAGAGGCCTAGAGGCTCAAGACAGGGTCTTGGTCCCTGACAATTGCTGTGTGAACTGTTCCCAGGACAGGTTACCTACTGTGGAATATAAGAGTCCTGAGTAACTCAGTCATCCAAGATGATTCTGGAACTAGGGGACTTCAGGATTGAAATGTGACTGTGATGCTACACTGTTCCCCTAAAACACTGGTGTGGCTATGTCACCCACTGAACTCATTTCCTTCTGATTCTTTCTTTTTATTTTAGCCAAACCATCAAGCCTGACATTTGCATTGTGGCATTCCTCTAGGCCTAGTTTTTGGACATCTCTGCTTGTCATAAGCCCTACCTGATGGCTTAGGTCAGAGTGATATGGCTATGCCAAGAGGACTCAAATGCATATGTCTGGCTGGCCTGGAACTTCTCTCTTACATGCTGTTTATGTTTCTTCCCCCAGGTCTCTGCCATCTCCAGCTTGCCAGTTTCAAACATGATCTTACTGTCCCAATAGCCATAGAGCTCTCAGGCTTGCTCTGGTTCTTTTCATTCAACATCAGGACCAGGATCCCCACAAGTCCTTTCCTGCATCCTCAGCCTAGAATTTCTCCAGGGTGCTACTGCTTCTCCACTGTACTCCCAACCTGTCTCCCTAAGATTTCCACCCAGGTTGTTTGCACCACTTGTAACCCCATCAGGAAATATTGAGGTCAAATAAAATTCTTATAATAGTAATTTGAGGGCATTAGTCTCACATTCCCTGTAATGTAATACTCTCTATGATTGAGGATTGTATGGAAATATTTTTTGAACCCAAATTGGGAATAAAGAGCCACATGCCTGTGCCTCTGCAGCCAGTGGCACAGGATGAAGCTATAAGTGGCAGGAGTCACTACCCAGTTGACTAGGTTTTCTATTCTGAGTTAGCCTCCAACCAGATGTGCCTTTCAGGCAGTTTCTGTCATATGTGTTCCTACTCCATGATAACCTGGGTACATTTTTCAGACAGAAGCCTCCCTCTCCTAGTGGGTTGTGGCTTTCCCCTTCTTGAGTTGCTGTCACACCAGGTAGCTGCCCCACTTCATCTTCATCTGGACTCTCATTGTCAGTAGATTTGGTGAATCTATTGGGATTTCTTAAAAGGGGAAATTGTTTAAGAAACAAAGAGAGGGTTGTCAGTCTTTATGGCCACGACTTCAGAAAGATGTGTAATTATAGCAACAGCCTTTTCAGGACTCTGTGCAGTTGCACATTGCATTCCTGAGTAAGTATGATATACATATTTCATCTTTCCAAATTATGCCAAGTAAAACACATCCATCTGCCAGATCTCATTGCTGTGTGTACCTTGAGAATTACTTCCAACAGGTAAAGATGGTTAGTTGTAGAAGGAGCAAGCAGGACAATTCTGTAGAAGTTCCTTGGCCTGATGGCAAGAGATGGGAAACGTCTTTTTAAATTTTTTGCTATTAACATGATGTCTCTTATGAAATTCTGAAGCCTTCAGCACGTTTTCTATTAATAACAGGTCTATTTTATTGTTACTTTGTGGTAGAGGATTGCGAAGAACCATGTGGGATCTGATATGTGATGTATATATATATGCTTATATATAATGTATTCTATTTCTAATAATACCTTGTTGTTGCATAAACAATTCCTGTATCATCAGGAATGAAATAAGGAGTTTCAATATGTAAAAGAACTCTTTCTGCATACTGAGAGTCAGTTGCTGTTTTAAGAAGTACTGTAAAGTCCATTAATACCATAATAATAGCATGTAGTTCTGACTTCTGAACAGAATTATAAGAGCTTTTAGCCACTTTACTTAAATTTTCTGATTTATGACCAGCTTCTCCTTATGTCTTTGCATCAGTATAAAATTCAGGAGCTCCAGAAATAGGTTTGTCTTGTATCACACAAGTGAGGATCTAGTTACTTTCCATTATAAACTGAATTCTTTTGTTTCGAGGATATTTGTTATTAATCTCTTCCCAAAAGTTTTGAGGCTTTTTACCAAGATTCACTTCCCAGCCATAATCAATCAACTTCTTCATTAGTTAAAGGTACAACAATTTCTGCTGAGTCCTTTCCAGTCAACTGACTTCTTAATTTTCCTTTGAAAATCAAATCAGAAATCTTTTCCACATATGCTTTCAACTTTTTACTCAGCCTATGTGGCAGAAATATCCATTTTGATATAATATTTTCTCATTTCATTAGAACTCCTTTAAGTGAAGGCTTAGTGCATAATCGAGGTTTGGATCAACACCATTTATGTGTGCTTCTTGTAATTTCTTTTGTAATAAAGCTAATTTTCTCTACTCTTCATCTGAAAATTCTGTGACTCTTTAAGTACTTATCACCATCTAAGGTTTTGAAAAAATTAACTAGTTCATGGTTTTTTATATTAATAATGGGTCATATACAAGAAGTGTCTCCTAGCAGCTTTTAGAAATCATGAAGAGTCCACTATCTATCTCTCCTGAGTTGTATCTTTTGTGCTCTAATTTTCTGTAGACGTATTTTACATCCTAAAGGATTAATAGAATCTTCTCTTTGTATATTTGGGGGACAATTTGTAGTCTCCAATCAGGCAAAATTTTCTTCATTTCTTCAAGCACTCTTTCTAATGTATCTAAGTTTGGGTCTGCCAACAACATATCATCCATTTAATGGTAAATGATATCTTGTGGTAATTGTTTGCATATCATTCTAATGACTGTTACACAAAATAATGGCAGAATGTGGGTCTATTCAACATTCCTTGTGAGAGATCCCTCCATTGATATCTCTTTATTGAACATAAATTATTGAGTGTGGGCACGGTAAGGTAAATTTTTCTTTGTCCTGTTCTTGTAAAAGGTAAAGAACCAATCCTTCAAATCAATAACTAAAGTAGGCCATCACTTAGGTAAGAGGGAAGGCAAAGGGATACCAGATTGTAAAGAGCATTTAACCATTAGTTAAATTACCTAATTTATTGCTCTTAGATCTGTCATAATTCTCCATTTTCCAGATTTTCTTTAGACAACAAATACAGGGGAATTCCATGAGCTTGTTGATTCTTCAACATGCTAAGCTTATAACTGCTTCTGTACCAGCTGTTCTAGAGCCAGCAGTTTCTCCTTTATTAAGGGCCATAACTGAACCCAAATAGGCTTTTCTGTCAACCATTTTAAAGGTAGCACTGTGAGTGTATTTACGGGTTAGCAGCTATTGAGCTATGTTTTTACACAACCTGGTGTTGCCTGGTGACTGTTTTTTATAATCTCACATTTAGAATTGGTATCAGGCTATTTTTTAAAAGATAAAATATAGGGTGCTGTCTGCAGAGTGTGTCCCCATGCACTCTGTAGCAGACAGAGATAAACTATGACTGCCACGATCCCCCAGCTGTTGCTGAGGGAATTTGCAAAGCTACCCACCTCCAACTGAGCAAACAGATAAGGACTGGGGACCCTGAAGGACAGACTCAGACCCTGCCCAGACATGAGGAGGGTTCAGCAGGCCCAAGCGCCTGTATCCCTGCCAGGGAGAGTTGAGCTCCCATCGGTTCCATTTCCGCTTCCGGGAACAGGTGCTCTCTGCAGAGCGTGTCCCCATGCACTCTGTAGCAGATGGAGATAAACTCTGACTGCCATGGTCCCCCCAACTGCTGCTGAAGGAATTTGCACAGCCGACACCCTGCCTCCAATTGGTCAAACAGAGAAAGATTGAAGAACTGAAATTCAGTCCCCTGCCCAGAGCAGAGGTAGAGATATCAGACCTTTTCCTCAGAGGTGACAGGAGGCACACAAGCCCAAGTGCCACAAATGACCAGGAGCCACCTAATCGTGAACCACTGAAGCCATGGGCAGATGCCAGTACAAGAATTTACATAATAATATAAAGAAAAACAAGGTAACTCCAGAAGAAAGTGGCAATAATACAAATACAAGACATGAACTGAGCAAAGAAGAGGAAACACAAAGAAGCAACACCAAAAATTCCTTTTTGATGATCATCAAAACTCTCAAAGAAGATATGAAAAATAGCCTTAAAAAAATAGAAGAAAATACAACCAAAAAATTGGAAGAGATGAACAAATCTATGAAAGAAACATGCCAGGAACCAAAAGCTGAAATAGAAGCAATAAAAAAGGCACAAAATGAGGCAAAGATGGAAATAAAAATCTGAAGAAAAAAGCTGGAACCACAGATACAACCATAACAAACAGAGTTCAAGAGATGGAAGATAGAATCTCTGAAGTGGAAGACTCAGTAGCTCAAATAGATATTTCAGTCAAAGAAAATAGTAAAACTAAAAAAGCCATAACTCAAAATGTTCAGGAAATCTGGGACACCATGTAAAGACCTAATTTGAGAATAATAGGAATAGAAGAAGGAGAAGAATACCGGCCCAAAGGCACAAATGATGTTTTCAATAAATTCATAGAAGAAAACTTTCCTAACCTGAAGAAGGAAATGCCCATAAAGATACAAGAAGCTTACAGAACAACAAATATATATGATCCCCCAAAAAAGTCAGCACGCCACATTATGATCAAGCCACAAAACATACAGAACAAAGAAAAAATTTTAAGAGCTGCAAAAGAAAAGGACCAACTTACATATAAAGGCAGACCCATCAGAATAACACCTGACTATTCAATGGAAACGATAAAAGCTAGAAGGGCTTGGTCAATAGTTATACAGACACTAAAAGAGCATGGCTACCAAACTAGAATACTATACCCTGCAAAATTATCAATCACCATAGATGGAGTAAACAAGATATTTCATGACAAAGTCAGACTGAAACAATATCTATCTACCAATTCAATTCTACAGAGAGTATTAGAGGGAAATCTCCAAACTAAGGACCCCAGATACACCCATGAAACCACAAACAATCAATAATTCCACAGAAAAATATTCCAGAGAAAGGAAATACAAACAAGTTACCACCAAAAATGGCAGGAAATATCAATTAATGATCACTAATTTCCCTTAATATCAATGGACTCAACTCTCCTATAAAACGACACACACTAACAAGATGGATACAACAACAGAAGCCATCCTTCTGTTGCCTTCAAGAAATACACCTCAACCACAAGACAGACACAGTCTTTGAATAAAGGGTTGGGAAAAGATTTTCCAGTCAACTAGTACTAAGAAACAAGCAAGGGTTGCAATCCTAATATCTAACAAAGTAGACTTTAAGCTAAAAGCAATTAAAAGGGACTAAGATCGTCATTACTTATTCAGCACAGGAAAAATTGGTCAAGAGATTTCTTTTTTTTTCCTTTTTTTTCCTTCTTTATTTTGTAGTTATCAAGAAAAAAACAGTAAAAAGATTTTAAAATGCGGAAGAGTTAACAATAACTATACAGAGGATAAGAATCATAAGCATGGCTTATCAAGGGTGGAAATACAAATAAGATTGCTACACATATATTTTCTTTGTGTTCATCTTTCCCTCTGAATTTTTTTTTCATCCCTGTATATCCTTATTCAAGGTCTCTTCCCCCTCCCAACACATCTGGTCATTTTTCTT
>PVIH01030162.1:0-12545 GCA_004025045.1 Sigmodon hispidus
TTTGCTCAGTTCACTCAGTTCGGGGTCGCGGTAGGGATCCTTGCAGATACCCTCAGCAGCAGCAGGAGCTGCGGGTGTGGCCAGGTGCAGAGTTCAGCTGCCCCTGCTCCAGAGTGCGCTGGGACGCCGCAGAGAGCACAGGTCCCGGTGGCGGAACCGGAAGCAGTGTGAGGCCAACTCTCCCTCCCAGGCCAGGACACAGGCGCTGAGGCCCGCCGAGCCCTCCTCACCTCTGGTCAGGGTCCGAATCCGCCCCTCAGAGACCGCCGCAGTTAATCCGCTCAGTTCACTCAGTTTGGGGTCGCGGCAGGGATCCCTGCAGACACCCTCAGCAGCAGCAGGAGCTGCGGGTGCGGCCAGGTGCAGAGTTCAGCTGCCCCTGCTCCAGAGTGCTCCGGGACGCCGCAGAGAGCACAGGTCCCGGTGGCGGAACCAGAAGCAGTGTTAGGTGATGCTTCTTATGCTGACACATTTCATAGCCAATTTCTTTAGCTTCAATGGCATTGAGGAAATGGAAGCTGGGTGATGTTGCCATCTTACACCTCCCATGTGGCATAAATGTTTCTCAAATTCCTATTTATGTGAGTCTAAAGCTCATGCTCTTTTTATGTCATAATTTTCCCTACAGGATAAAGCATAACTTTCTCTACATCTTGTACAGTAAGCAAAACTATGTTACAACTTAAATTTGATCAAAATTAAATTCTTAGGACTTTAAATTCACATATCATTTGTTCACAGTGAGCACACAAATTGAAGCCCATTTTGAGTCAAGATGTGGATGGCTAAAAACTGACTCTTAGAATTTTATTTTCTAGTTGTTAATAAATTATTAGGTGGAAAACATTTCTCTAACGGCAATCTGTGGGGAATAGCTTTTTCTATTCCTTTAGGAAATTTTATATTACTCCAGAAGATTATTTGATGCTGACTATACTATAAAAGCAAGGATGGATGAATATGGGCTGAGGCAAATAGAAAAAAGAGTGAAATTGCAGTTATTTCCAATGTTTTAATACCTGCTAAAAATGACTACAGATTCTTCACATTCCCCCCAAAGAGAAGAGAGATTGGTTTCTCTTTTCACTGAATTTGGGATGCAGAAGTGACTGTTCTGATAGAATAAGTGAGAAGTGATATGGTGATATTCCCAAGACTTAAGCATTAACATATTTGTATTTGTTATTCTTTCTGATTCTTGGAGATCTACATCTCAGATGTCAGACCTACATGGTAAGAAGCCCAAGATAGTGTGCATATTAGAACTATGCACCTATGTGGAGGGATAGAGCCATCCACTAACACAGTCTTGCCTTTCTTATACTCAGGTGTGAACAGTCCATATTTACTTTTAGGTTAGCCTAGCTGCCACATGAGAACTTTGCATGAAGGCAACTGATACTATGTCTTTGGGAGCAAAGAAATTAGCTAGATGTAGCCAGAAATTTTTATCACCACAGCTACAGTAATGCATCTTGGATTCTAAAGCTATAGTAAGCCATGAAAGTTTGTATGTTCATGTCTAGTTATGAGTTAATACTTAACTTATTTTACATCCACTATGGGAATTACTGAGGCTTGTTGGATATACCACAACATGAAAAACTTGGATGTACAAAACAAGACAGAAAATAGGAGCTTTAAAATAAAATCAATATTTGTGATGTTATTTTGTGTGTTTATGTGAAAACAGTTTTAGAAAATACTCGAGTGAAAATGCTGTATTGTAGAGTAAGGCATTGTTTTAGTTATGGTTTATATTGCTATAAAGAGATACCATGACCATGGCAACTTTTATAAAGCAAAATATTTAATTGGCATGGCTCATCTACAGTTCAAAGGTTTAGTTCATTATCATGGTGAAACATGGTGGCATGTAAGCAGACATGGTGCTGGAAAAGGAGCTAAGAGTTCTGCATCTTATTACACAGGTGACCAAAGGAAAAACTGGCATGCCTTGAACATACATGAGACTTCAAATTTCACCTCCACAGTGACATGCCTCCTCTAACAATGCCATACATTCTAATAGTGATGCTCCCTATATAGGGGCCAAGTGTTGAAGTACATGAGCCTATTAGGGCCGTACCCATATAAAACACCTCAGGCACTTTAACCAACTGAACGTGCTTTAATAAACAAAATATTGGTGTATTATGTACCTATGGTTAAATCAGATGACCCCAGAAGTTGCCATGAGACTGTGTAATCTCTAGCTGCAAAGAAAACAAGAACATAATGTTAGAGGATTCTGTAAAAAGGGTAAAGATTGTATGCACGGGTAGTACTCAAAAAAGTCATCTAAGACTGATTTCTCTGTATCAGGACCAGCCATCCTATGAACAGAACCACCCCTATGCAAAAGATGCACTGAGATTTGCAAGGAAGGTCCATACCCCCAAGAAAAATCAAAACATATTCTTTATTATGCTTGGCAAACACTGAGAAATATTTGCTTCTCACATAATACTTAAAGCTAGCAATATTTAAAAAATAACAAAGAATAAAACATCAAAATTTTGTCTTTCTAAGATAAGTCCTATTAATATTTTGCTTTTCTTCTCTCTTTCTTTCTCCCATGTTGAACTAAAATAAATCTTGTTAAAGCTACATCCCCTAAAGATGCAAGCTTATCAGTCTCACTGTCTATAATACACTCTTGTAATTTTCTAGAGTAAAGGCTTCATTGACATGAAACTGTTAAAGCATAGCATATTGCAAATGAATATAGATCCTGGAATAATTTCATGTGTGCTATATTATGTAGACTGTATTGGTGCAAATACATTTTATAAGCAATAAAATGTGCTTAAAAGGGTCTGCTGAAAACTTTCTTTTTTTAATGCTGAATTTATTAAATTTATTTTTAAAATTAATATCAAACTTTTTACAAAAGAGCAAAACAAGTTTCTCGTCACCAAGGAGATAGCTTATGATCTGTTTCTAAAAGCTGTATTAACTGGCATCATTTGTTCTAGATAACCCCAGTTTTTGTTTTGTTTTTTTTTTTCTTTTTTCTTTTTTTTTTTTATGATGCTGGCTTATGCTAATGCACTTGTTTACCTGAAAAACTGCTTAAAAGTGCTTGGCCTTGAAACATCCTGGAATGAATGCCTACAAAATTCATTGGAGTGTACTTCCATGACTGCATGACTGTACTGTGTAGTGTATTGTCGCCTTTGAAGTACATGGGCCCTACCTATTTAGTACTGTAGCTTCCCCTCTCGAATCTGTGCTTCACTTTTATTTTCTAGCAATTTGAGTGTGTGTGTGTGTGTGCATGCACATACAGTCAGACTCATTTATGCAATAGGTTGGGATAAAGAAGCATTTTGTTATTTTGTTGTAGGAAGAGTGATTACTTCTTTCACTATCCAGCAAGTAGATACCATCCTGCCATCTAAAACCCACCTACCTCATTCACCTAACCACATCTTTAGTGGCTCTATGAAGAGTTTCTCTATTCTATGATCTCATAAACATTTTATTTTATTTTTAACAGAACCACAAAGAATAGCTTTATTCTTTTCTCTCCACTTAACATTTTATTGTACACTAAACTTTCAATGAACTTAAAAATAATTTTCACATTTGTGTTTCAACAAAAGATGCATAAATCAATGCCAAATAGATGAAAAACAAAATTATATTAGTATTCTTTTTATACATTCTGTGCACATGCTTTTAAAATATGTACAAAATCTCATCACTTTGTTGCAATTGTCTTCACAAAGATGATACTTAGAAAATTTTACTAATTTTTTCTATCATTTCAATCTTTGTGAACGGCAATTTTTTTTCTTTTGGAAAAATAATGTTTTAATCCTTGCAAAAGTATAATAAAAGACAACAGTACTAAAACAAGAAGATATAAAAATATCATTGTAAAGCTTTCATACTAAGTGTACAATAGTATTATGCTACCAGGCATAATGCTATTGAATGTAACTAAATGGTGTATGTTACATACTTACCAACAGCCTAACAGGAGAAGAAATGGATGCATCTAATCAGTTAATACAAAATACAAAAGATGTGTGTGAAAAGTGAGAACAAATAATAGATGGCACAAAGAAAAGAATCAGAAGCTGGTGGATTGAAGCCTGATTTTATCAAGAAGACACTGAAAATGACTTATCCAAACATTCCTATTTGAAAACTTTGCCAGATCAGGAAAAGTACTAATGTTCTTTGTTACAGCTTATAGAAAAAGGTTTGGAAAACAGAAAGAAAGAAGGATCACCTGCTTTTTGTATTCCTATACCACCACCATTATACAACATGAATTCACTACACTGAGACATTTTCCAAAGAGAGCTTTGATTTGCTCTCATTGGGGTGTGTACAGCTTGCTTGCCTGCTTTTTTCTCTCCATGGGATCCAGCTGATGCTGAATTAAACTTCAATGCAGTATGGGAGCACATTCACATAGATGGACTCAGAAGGACACTTTTAAAGTCAAATAAGTCTGATAACAGTTTGATGGGGTGTATGATGTAAATCACCAAATAATAAATAAAAAATAATAAAGAATAAAAATAAAATCAAATATAACTTTTCCATGTTCACAGCTGGGATCTCTGCTGATGTCTGTGGTCATTGAGCTGGCCCTGATAATTGGTGATTAGAGTACCAGAGTGGGAGAGCTGCTCTTTCCACCCTCCCTCACCAGAACTTGCTCCAGTGACATGGACTGGGAGAACTGGCCCTGACCTTCAACTGCCTATGAGAACTGTCACCCCCATCCCTCACATCCTCTGGGCTGCTGCAACAGGAGAGCTGGACCTGTCATGTTTGTATACAAGACATGTCACCTATGGCATAGGCACAGTAAAGCTGGCTTTGACTATAACCTGAGAGGGGCAGTCCCAGTGGAGGCCCATACTGATAAAAATCAGACACCACATAGACCCACGTCAAATACTTTGAGATGGTCCACGGCTACATCTACCTCATCTATGACCTGCTGGAGCTGGTAAAGAAACTCATTCTGTGGAACCATACCCATAAGATCACCTCGACTCAGGGTAACACCAGGCTATCAGAAAAAAGTTTGGTTAGGGTCAAGTATTGATGGTGTATCAGAAGCCAGAGGCCTTGAACCATACCAACAAATCATTGCAATGAACATTTGCAAGTAAAGCTGTTTGGGCAAGAGTATACTGTGTGACATGCTTCAACTCCTAAATAAATATGTGATGGAGATGTGGAAAAGACAAAGAAGCAAAGTGTCAGCCTTCTTTTTAAAATTATTTAATCTATCTATCTATCTATCTATCTATCTATCTATCTATCTATCATCTTATTTTCTTTGTGGTGTGGGATAGCTACAAAGGCAGAGAGTGTGCATGAGGGACTGGGAAGTGCGTGGGCCTGGGATGTATGATGTGAAATTCCCAAAGAATAAGTAAAATAACTGTATTGACAAAAAAAATTTCAGGTTGATTTGCATGATAATAGGCCACAACATAAAGAAGCTTCTTAATTTTAAAATGTTAAAAATATCTTTCTTTCCAATACCTATTATTTTAGTTAGAGTTTCTATTATTGTGAAGAAACATCATGACCACAGCAACTCTTGCAAAGGAAAACATCTAATTCAAGTGGTCATTTATAGTTTCAGCATTTTAGTCCATTATCATCATGGTGGGAGCATTACATCATAGAGGCAGACATGGTACTAACTACATCTTAATCAGAAGGCAATAGGACGTGGTTTATGACACTGGGCAGTATCTTGAGCATAGAAGACCTCAAAGCTCACAACACAGTGACATACTTTCTTCAACAAGGCCATACCTACTACAACAAAACCACAACTGTTAATATTAACACTCACTATGAGCTTATAGGGGCCAATTACATCTAAATAACCACATTTGCCTTTTACTGTGATAAAAGATTGACCACAGTAGATGCTGATGATGTAAAACTCCTGTTAGTAACCCTAGCTATCTATCTACTATCCATCCATCCATCCATCCATCCATCCATTTATATATTCATTAATTTATTTCATTCTTTTCCTTTAATTCGTTTATTTTACATAAATGAGGATCAAACTTCAGGTTGTTCATGTGCCAAACAAAAACTGTACCATTTAGTCAAATCTTTAGACCCAACTAAATATTCTTAAGTACACAACTATTCTGAATTTGATACAATTTTTCTTAAATTCTCTTTTTTTTGCTACACATATATTTACTTTGTGTTCAGCTTTCCCTTTGAATTTTTTTCCATCCCTGTATATCCTTATTCAAGGTCCCTTCCACCTCCTGCCACATCACAACTTCTCCACAACTCCCCATCCCCTCCCTGGGCAGGCAGAAGACAGTCCTATAGTCCCACTGATCCAATAATGCTTAGTTCAGTCTCCACTCCTGGCAAATCCAGTTTTGTCCCCAGTCCCTCAAGAGTGAGTCAGGTGTTCCTATAGTTGGAGTGGGATCCTAAGGGTCACTCCAGGCTGTTTCTGATCCCAAGCTGTTCAGTGGTTGTGGTTTGCAGCTTGGGCATTCTTGGCTTTTTTTCTTGTTTGTTTGTTTAGAGACCACTAATGATTGAGTACACCCCCTGCTTATCTTTCTGAGTTTGTGATACCTCGCTCAGGAGGATATTCTCCAAATCCATCCATTTGCCTGCAAATTTTAGAATATCATTTTTTTCTTACTGCTGAGTAGTATTCCATTGTGTAGATGTACCACAGTTTGTTAATCCATTCTTCAGTTGAGGGACATCCAGGTTGTTTTCAGGTTCTTGCTATTACAAATAATGCTGCTATGAACATAGTTGAGCTAATACCTTTGGAGTGTGAATGTGCCTCTTTAAGGTATACACCCAGAAGTGGTATTGCTGGGTCCTTGGGGAGATTGATTCTCAATTTTCTGAGAAACTGCCATATTGCATTCCAAAGTGGCTGAACAAGCTTACACTCCCACCAGTAATGGAGGAGTGTTCCCCTTGCTCAACATTCTCTCCAACATAGGCTGTCATCTGTGCCTTTTATCTTAGCCAATCTAACAGGTGTTAGATGGTATCTCAAAGTTGTTTTGATTTGCATTTCTCTGATGGCTAATGATGATGAGCACTTTTTCAGATGTCTTTCATCCATTCATAGTTCCGCTGCTGGGAATTCCCTTTTTAGATGTGTACCCCATTTTTTGATTGAGTTGTTCAAGGTTTTGGGCTGTAGATTCTTGAGCTCTTTATATATCTTAGAGATCAATCCTCTATCACTTGTATGGTTGGTGAAAATCTTTTCCCAATCTGTAGGCTGTCGTTTTGTCTTATTGGCAGTGTCCTTGGCTTTACAGAAGCTTATTAGCTTCAGGAGGTCCCACTTATTGATTGTTGGTCTTAGTGTCTGTGCCACTGGTGTTATATTTAGGAAGTGGTCGCCTGTGCCAATTCGTAGAAATGTGTTTCCCATTCTTTTCTATCAAGTTCAGACTGGCTGGGTTTATGTTGAGGTCTTTGATCCACTTGGATTTGAGTTTTGTGCAGGGTGACAGGCTTGGATCTATTTGCATTTTTCTACACACTTCCATCCAGCTATGCCAACACCATTTGTTAAATGTACTATCTTTTTTCCATTGAATGTTTTAGGCCTCTTTGTCAAAGATCAGGTGTTCATAGGTTTTTGGGTTATGTCTGGATCCTCAATTCTATTCCATTGGTCCACAAGTCTGTTTTTATGCCAGAACCAGGCTGTTTTTATTATAAGAGCACTGACTGTTCTTCCAGAGGATCTGGGTTCAAGTCCCAGCAACCACATGATGGCTCACAACCATCCATGATGACATCTGGTGCCTTCTTCTATACACTGTATACATAATAAATAAATCTTTAATTTGAATTTTTCTTAAATTCTTAAAAAGGTGTGAATATATAAAACTACCTAAAACAAAAATTTCTGAGGCACAGATACTGAGTCCATCAGTTTTGGTTAATCTTCTTAAAGACATATATATATATATATATATATATATATATATATACATATATATGTGTGTGTGTGTATATACACATATATGTATATACACATATTCTTGATGTGGAAATGCCTTTCTATTTGCTGTGAATTAAAGGGACTATTTTGTCCATGGAAGGCACTGTATAAGTAGGCAAGAAATCTGAGCATTGATAGGAGAAGGAGGGCACAGTTGACAGAGACATGATCAAGTTAACCAAGATTCAACATGTAACAGTAATACCAGTAAGCCATGGGTCAAACAGAATAAAATTAATATAAGAATTGAGTCATGGAGGGGGTGGACTAAACAGGACGGAGGGGCAGGTCCAGACTATGGGGCTAGGCAGTCTGGGGCTACAGATCTGTGAGTCTGGACCCCCACCAGACGGGCCAGAAACCTAATGTTACAGATGGTGCCCAGTATGGGGTGAACACTCTCTTAAAGTCTGAAAGCTTAAAAAGGGTTCTAGAACACAAAAACAGAGCCAAAAGCTGCTTCTGATTTGTATCTCTGACAATGGGTTGTAGAACAGAGTCGCTGTGGTGCCTATGTCATGTTGAAATGCTGCCAAGTAGGGCAGAGTCAGTAGGCAAAGCAGCACTGTATAATCTAGCATTTTAAAAGCTCTTCTGTTTAAAAAATGATTGATGAAATGCAATAAAACAGATTCAGATGGCGAAAGCCTCTAAATAAGTTACAATGTATGTAAAATGTACAAAGGCTTCAGAAAGACAAAAGAGAGGGTAGAGAAAGTCTCTAAAACAGAGAAAAAGAGTAATACAAATGCAAAAACCCTACAAAGATGGAAAATAAACAGTCTAGATTATGGTTATTATTATGTTTTCTTTTAATTTTAACTGTTAATGATCTAACTGCAGAAAGACAATTGACTGAAAAGGCTAAGTTAAACAAACATACATATTTTAAAGAAATCTTGACTTTGAAAATTGTGTCTAAGGATATATTGCTTGGGAGAAGAGGTTCTGCTTTTGTTTCCACAGAAGATGAGAGCCTGTGGATTGTTTTCAGGCAAATATGGTTTCATCAACCAAAACCACCTGAAAAATTTTAAATGGAAAGAGATGGTCACATCAGCTTCAAGGCTAGATACTAAGATGATCCAGCCTCAGGACCCTCAAAAGATTTCCAGCACCCCTTAATGAGCAGGAAGTAGTAATAGAAAGCTATGCCCAAATTTCCAAAATATTGTTTATGAGTGTTTGTTTTCATTATAAATGGTTAATAGTCATAATCACTTTCTAAGATAAAAAGGAGATATGGTCTTTGAATGACTGTAAAATGATAATTATTGAATTTACTTTAATCCAAAAAGCAGCTGTTAATCTAAAAGTATTTTAAATTGGTATGGATTTTGGTTTATTGATACAAATTTATGGTCAATTTTGGTACGCTGTATGCATATTTCTACTCTTGTTTAAGATATTATGTTTATGAAATTTCTTTAAAATTGTAATGTGTAATTAAGAACTTCAAATTAATAATCATCTGTGATAACCAAATTTATAGCTATGTTAGGAATTTTAGGTATACAAAGATATATTTCAATTAGATAGGTAATCTTCAAACACTTCTACGACCAACAGAATATGACATTTAAAATATTTTAAGACTTCTTTGAACACTGAGATAGGTCTGCCCCTTTCAGCAAGAGTCTACCTCAAGAGAAAGATAGGCATTGCAGAAATTCTATATGAAATTTACTTTGTTTGTGGCAATGGTTAGCCACTGGACAAGAAAACTGTTATTGTATTGACTGCTTGACAATATGATGGGTAAACTGGACATGCAGGTTCCATAGGAATCTGACCTTTGAACTTTGGCAGAACAAGCTAAGATGGTCCTTCAGGTTCTGGCTCATAGAGAAAGCTGCCCAACATCCATCAAGATACATGAGAAGCAATTGAAGAACTATGCCAGAATGGGTAGTGCAGCCTATCAGATTTCCTGCTTCACTAAAAGGTATGCCAGAGACTCTAGACCTGTAGGCTAAAGATAAATGCCACACCATTTTACAAAGCATTTTGGGTGACTGTCTAGGCAGACATATGTCATCTCTGTCATTTCTAGATTTTGAAAGTTGCTTGAACTTACTGTTTACTCAGGTAATATATACTTCTGTGGTCTTTGATGTAGTTAAAGATTAGATAGTTATAAGTATAGGTTTTCTTACTTATTTTAAAGATCATATTAGATATGAAACTTTAGACTCACAAGGATAAGGTAGATAATAGCATATTTTCTTTAATCTTGCTAAATACAAATAGACTAAATATTATAACTATAATTCTTGCTTGATATATGTTTTGTTATATGTTATTTTGCTATGTTGAAACTGAACTTTCCTTATTGATTAGACAGAAAAGGGAAAGTGGTGGGGGAATGTCTTTCTGTATGCTGTGAAATAAAGGGACTGTTTTGGCCATGGCAGGCACTGTAAAAGTAGACAAGATACCTGAGTATAGGTAGGAAAATGAGGGTGAAGTTGACAGAGACATTATCCATCTAACCAAGATTCAACATGTAACAGTAATAGAGGTAAGCCATGGGCCATGTGGCAAGGCATATTAATGGAAATGGGTTAAATTAAGATAAAAGAGCTAGCTAGCAATATGCCTAAGCCATAGGCTAAACAGAATGAAATTAATATCAGCATCTGAGTCATTTTGGGAGGCTAAAAAGGACAAGAATGTCTGAACCATGGGGCTAGGCTGTCTGGGACTGTAGGTCTGTGGGTCTGAACCTCTGGTCAGATGGGGCCAGAAACCTCATGTTATATATTTTCACTTAGATTTTGGTTTGTTGTATTTATTAACTGATATTTTATTGAAATAAAAGTACGTAAATATATATCTGTCAACTACAATTTGAACCACACAAAATGTCAAATTTAGCAAAAATATATGCGTGATGTGACTCAAGAATATGCTGTTTAATAAATTAATTCTAATATAGTATAAATAAGCTCCAAATTAGAGGAAAAAATAGAATTTAGATTAATTTGAAGGCCTGAAATCATTTGAAGACTTGAGATCAACTTTATAGCTGTGGTAGGAAATGGAGTTGTAAACAATCAACTCTCATTGTTGTTGTAGAAGATTTCTGGCCCTGTTTGGGCCAGAAGTTTGTACATGGCCGGCAGCGGCTTTTTCCCCCCAAAGAAATGAATCAGACACTTATATTAATTTCATACTGTTTGGCCCTTGTCTCAAGCACATTACTAGCTAGCTCTTTCATCTTAACTCAACCCATTTCTAGTATTCTATCTGCTACGTGGACCGGCTCGTGGCTCACCAGGATTCCTTACATGGTTCTTTCTCAGGGGTGGAATCAAGAATGACTAACCCCACTCTCCTTCTACCTGTCTCTCCTCTGATCCTCCACCCACTTCTATGGTGCTCCACATAGGTAAAAATAGCTCCTTTATTTACAGAGAACAGTCCCACCACACATTGTAAGTGATAATACATATCTTTACTTCATATTTATCTAATATTTGCCTATAACTGACATATTATATAATTATAATAGCTATTTCTTCTTAATTAACTATTTTAAGACATAATAGCCATAGGAAACTTTTTATATCTGAATACTGTAGTATTGAGTCAGTGTGCTATTGTTCACTGGATTATTTTTATTATAGGTTATTAAATTACTTAGTTTCTTTGATATAGACAATACTGTCCTAAATGTGCTTTTTCATGACTGCCTTCTTGTTTTAATAAATAAGTTCCTGACCACTAAAACCCTCTCATAATATTGTAGTAGGTTTAGATTCAATCTTTGATGTACTCTATCACAGGGTGTCTATGCACATTAAAGTGTTCAAGAAGCAAAGTTGTCCAGATTTTCAGTCTTGACTCATTGCAGTTTTGCTTCATCAGTTTTTGACAGTTGACTGTCATAAAGATGATAATGGCAAGCTGTGGATCCCTTCCATCACGGGAATTTTGATCTACAGCTTGCCATTATCATTTTCATTTTTTTCTGTATGGTGTTCCTTATAAAAGTTTATAGACATTTTAAGGAACACACACACAGACACACTCATGTATGTATGTATGTATGTATGTATGTATGTATGTATGTATGTGCTTTCTACCCTTTGAGTTTTATGCTCACATTTGTGTTTATTATCACATAAATTGCTCCACTAACATTCTTACAAGGGGTAATTTTTTTTTTTACCATATGATTAGCAATTTTATTAAACATTATATCATCACTATAGTATCTTATTAGGTAAAAAGGGTGATGGAAGAGTTTTCAAAAGTAGTTTTTCTTTTTTCTTTTTCTTCTTTATTTTGTATTCAACAAAAAAAAGTAACATGAATTTAAAATGAGGAAAAGTCAACAATAACTATGAACAGGATAAGAATCATAAGCATGGCATATCAAGGGTGGTAATGCAAATAAGATTGCTACACATATATTTACTATGTGTTCAGCTTTCCCTCTGAAATTTTTTTTCCCATCCCTGTATATCCTCATTCAAGGTCCCTTCCCCCTCCCAACACATCTTGACATTTCTCTTCTCTGCAACTCCCCATC
>PVIH01030163.1:0-12545 GCA_004025045.1 Sigmodon hispidus
TGAGCAGGCAAGTATTGCACACAAGCAGAACAGCTTTTTACAATATTCCTAGCGATCTTCCTAGAAATTTTAAATTTAGTTCTTAAAACCACAGATGAAACATGGTATAATCTATGAAACTCTCGCACTTGTGTTTCAGAGTCCAATGCCACAAAAGCGCGCGTTGCCAGATCAACTTGTTCATTGGCTTTTGCCATAGCACCAGGCAACAAAGAGTGAGGTCAGATAAAAGGGATTGGATCATTGCAAAATCTCACCTCTTATTCCTGCTAAAAGTGAGGCTATCATGCTAGAGGGTTTAATATAGGAAACAATTTCTAAATTTTTAACAGCATTCACCACATATGATAAATCAGACACCAAATTAAAAGACTCAGGAAAACATTTAAAAACCTCTAAAACTACTTGGCATTCTACTATTTGGGGAGCATTTGGATGGCACTCCACAGTTACAGGTGAGTCTCCTTGCACCAAGTAGGCTCCTTTCCCAGTCTTAGACCTATCCGTGTAGATGGATAAGGCATTATTCAATGGTTGCTTCCTCTTGATCCAAGGAAATACCACAGGCTGCTGAACTATGAATCTTAAAAGTTCACTCTTGGGCAAATGATTATCAATTGTACTAGAAAAAACACAAACCAATATAGCCCATTTTGAGATACTGGTAGCCAATATCTCTATTTGTTCTTTCATTTAAGGGCCTATAAGTCATTCAGGTGTCTTGGCAAAAGATGTTGACAGAGGCCACTGAGGTACCCACACAGGTGCAGTGGCCATCCAGCAATCTTTTGTACACTGCTCATAAACTAATTGCTTTACTAGCAGCAGTGTAGTTTCCACATTACCAAAAATTTGTCCCGCTCCATCCATCATTCGAGCTACAAAGTCAGAAAATGGTTCTGTGCTACCCTGTATTATTTTGGTTATGTTCCCTGAGACCTCCCCCTTATTGGGTAGATCTGGGCAAGCCCTCATATTGATGGTGTTTTTTTTTATTATAAACTTCCACAGGATATACTGTCTGATTATTTACCCATTGTCCTTGCCCTAACAGCATATCTGCACTCCATGCTGGCTGCCCATTGGCAGCATTCTCCCAGGCCTGACTATGTGCCAGATCAGTCACAATTGACTTCTACTCTAAATATTGCCCAGGATTGAGACATGCTTTGATAAGCTACTCCAGTTACTAGGCATCATGAAATATCTACACAATGCCTCAACCTGTACTACTGTAAAAGACACAGCAGTGCCATAAGTGCAGACAGACTCTGCCAGGGATTTCACTGTCTTAAAATCTAAAAGCTCATGATACCTTTGCCCCTGGTTATCTTGAAAAACTGGAAAAGCCAGTGACACGCTAGGATGCAGCTCACGCTGGACTCTCTTCTACACTTTTGTGTTGTCTGGTGGCTTAGAACAGATAACCTCACCAGGCTGGCACTACGGAGGGGGGCAATAGGCACAGTAGGGGAAACAAATTGTAATTTCTGACTCCGCCCCTCTTGGCTGCTTCTAACCCATCTATCCCTCCCATTGCTAGCAAACAGAGCAGACTCAGGAAAAAACCTTAATGAAGCAGCTCCTTAAGAGCCAAAAAAAAATTGGACATGAGGTTAAAAACCTCATCCTTATATAACCTTTAATTCCTACCTTAATTTAATGCTCACACCATTACTCAACAGCTCTTTCAAAGTTGTGGCAATTGGGTGAGAGAAACTTACACCCATATCCTTGCCTATTTAAAACCCTTTATATCCTAAACAACCCCAAACTACCAATGGGTTAGATCCACTTGTCAGCAGACGCCCCATTCTCCTTTTTTTCTACAAGCAGAGTTTTCCTGCTTAACGCAGGTCTCACTATTTTCCTGTGAAACTTACCAGTTAACCCTCCTGATTACTGCAGTTCTGAATCTCCTTCAGATTCTTCTGCAGCAACTTCACCGACGGTTCACTCCGTGTGTCGAGTTCTGAGTCAGTCTTCTCTGCAAGGGTGCTAAGATTCCCGGGTTTCGGCACCACTTGTGGCGAGCCACTTCTGGCCTTCAGAACTATGAGTCACCACATGCACGATTCTTCTTGGATCACTCTTTATTGGAGTACAGCTCAGTTGAGAAATGGTGGAAAGAAGACCCCGAGCCTGAGATTCAGCCTGCTCATATAGGGAAGCCTGGAGCGTGATTGGTGCCCATCACAATGCCTCATTAACATATAGCTGGTGATTGGTTCAAAGTAGTACTCATTAGCATATGGCTGGTGATTGGCCCAAAATAATGGCTCATTAACATATTTGAGGATGGCATCAGATAGGTCCTTTCTTGATGCCTAATTAGCATAAGCACATTGGATTGGTCACTACTCGATGCCTAATTAGCATAAGCAGAAATAGAATGTTCCGGCAAGTTGTGCAAAGGCAAACTGCACCCTACAAGATTATAGTTAGCTCTTTTTAAACCATTTTTCATAATTCACAAAAAGCCATTATTCATCTGTATATTATCTGGTGTCATATGCCTCAAATGTACATTTATATTTTGCTTCTTTGATCAGTAACTTATAGGGGCATTCTGAATTGACCATTTCTTCATTTTGTGTCTGCATGGGATTCTGTGTACTTCTAAACTGCCCTGTCATACTAAAAACCAAAAAATAATAGCAAATCCAAAACTTTATTCAGTAATGGAAAATCACAACATGCAAATAGGCATTATCCATCACTGCTCTCTCTCCATTCAAAAACATGTATTTTATCTTAATCAAGCATAATTAAACAAAATACAACTACTGTAAAGCCTGAATTAAAATTTTGTATGCAGTCTATTTTCATTTATCAAAATTAAAGAATACTTTGTATCACCTTACTTATCCTTGTAAGTCTAAAATTGTATGTCTAATTTACATTTTAATTACTAATAAAAAGTATAGTTCATACTATTCATTCTTTAACACCATCAAATTCAACAATCAGAAATATATATGAATATTTTAGTAAATAGGAAGTATTTTACATGCCTCCTCCAAATTCTAAAAATCACAGACACATCTTGTTGCCTGGATAATCACTCATTTTTTTGACATTGGAGCATCCATCCTAGGTCTATATACTTGGAGTATTTTCAGTGTAATTTCTGTTTTGTATATTTCAGCATAATTTTCAGGCAATTTTTTCTATTTCCTGTAGAATACCAGGCAGTTATATCTGTGAAGCAGGGACCTGAAAAAGAATTTCAGATTATTCTTCAAAGTTTTAGTGATCACATTTATGTTTCATAGAAATCCAGTTAGTGCATCATGCTATCAGGCAGTAAAGCCAAAATAAAATGTTGCCAAGGGGCAAATACTTGCCAAAAAGAAAGTAAGCTCCATGCCTTGAAGTATATTTTTCTGCTAGAAGAATGCACACGTCACTGTCCAAAATAACTTTTTTAAATATTTTAAATGTAATAATCTGCAGTTCTTTTATATGTTAATGATAATTTATAAATTTGAAATATATTTTTATACATCTAAATTGTAAAATAAGTCATTATCACAAGTGATTATTGATTTGCATTTTAACTATACATTTATCAGTTATACAAACCTTAAACTTTTGTAGATATATATGTACAGTATACAAAATTACACTTAAATTTGTGTCAATAAGTTAAAATGTATACTAATGTAAAATATTTAAAACAAGTAATTGCTTATAAAATGTATATATAATAGTCCACACATTTATTTTTCATATCTAAACCTTTCTTTATGTTTGACAGAAACTGACTATGATAAAAACCAAACCCTCTAAAAAAATAAACATCCATAATCTATTTTAGTTAATGTGAGAAGAGTTCTGTAGTCTTGTTTCTGCTAATGGGAGTAAATGAAATGTATATGGGAACATTGAGGACACATCATTTTTAGTGCATTCTTAAAGTTGATGTGGATACTGAGATATCTGGGCACTCTCTTTTAATCACAGATTTTCTAAAGGTCTTTCTTGATCAAGACATATCATCCTGCATGTAATCTGTTTGTATTCATCTTCATAAGAATCAAAACACAAACTTTTTCTAGCAACATAATCCTGAGCCTAAATTTCAAACTCAAAATGCTTTAACAATATGTGTTGAACTATTTTAGCAGCATTTCCACATAATTGTTTTACTGCAGTTAGTTCAATATTAGTTCATTTAGTTAAAAATTAAATGATAACACAATAATAGACATAGCCTAATGTATTTTTATCTCATCAACATCAACTGCACCAAAAATAACTCACAAAACACTTCAAACCTAACCCATGAAAACAGAAAAACTCATCCTCTATAATTAAAGAGACTTCATCCTATAGATGCATGAATTATTCATCGTATGAAAACTGACAGTATAATCCACTATAAAAACTGAAAAAGGAAAAACAAATGATTATTTTATTAGAGGCTTAAGAACACTTAAAGAATCCAACATACATACATGATTTTACTACATTTATGCAACAATCATGCTTTAGAAGAGTGAGTCAAGAATAATAATTTGAGACTAAAGAAGAAGAAGAGATCTGGTGGGAGGACGCATTAAGAGGGGCAGAACAAAGTTTGTCTCTAGCAACTTTCCAGGAGAAAAGTATAATTGCAATATCCTCAATGAGACTATACCACATGGCACTCTTGCTTCATATATTGTCTGACTTCCTAAACTCTCAGGATATCATTTCCACCAGACATGACCTGAGATGATTTATTGTAGCTCCTGCCTTCAGAGCTGTTGCAACCTCCCCAGGCATAGCTGAACTTTTCAAACAGTTTATCTTTCACCCAAGTGTTTAGATGGTCCATTGACACTTCAGCTATGAGAGGTTACATGGTAGTTCTAGGTATATCCTGACTTGAAAATTTTCAGGGTAACTGTCACTCCCATTGTAGAGTTCTAACACTCATTACATAGGTAGGTAACTCCCACATTTCTATAATGGAATATGTACTGTTGATAACACTCCAGTAGTATAGCAAATTATAAGATTTATAATAACTAACTCACTCATTTATACATAACTAATAAACGGTCAGATAAAGAAATCAGAAAATCATTGAACTTTTTATATCAAAATTAGTAATTGATTACTTTGAGATATATAATTTGACAACTCCAAGACGTGATAGACAAAACTGTTAGTTTTTTAAAAAAAATCAGAAAATGAAAAGATTTCTAAATCTAATACTTAAGTTGGTCTCACATAATTATTATGGCATTCTTTCCACAAAAAATTCAGATTCAATGCAATTTATATCCAATATATTACATGTTTCCAAAATAACAACACTTGGCTTCATATTGAAAAACAAAAAATCCATAATAACAAAATCAATTATGCCCAAAAAGAGCTTTTAATGGTACCTCCAACCATGAAATCACGCTCATTTTAAGAACAACAGTAATTAAGACATTTCTACCATCATGCATAAAATAAGACTTCAACATATATCCAGATACACTTAACTTGATAGAAAAGGAATTTGGAAGTAGCCTAGAATGTATTGGCACAAGAGATGCCTTTTTAAAATATAATGTGTTGTAGGAGGTTTCCTAGGCCCTTTTTGCCCAGAGGTTTTGTAACCTGGTCCAAGGAGGAGGTTTGGAAACTGGTCCACATCCCGGCTTTTGTTCCCCAAAGAAATGAATTAGAAGTTTTTTTTTTTACTTCATACTTTTTGGCCTATGTCTTATTCACATTATTAGCTAGCTCTTTCATCTTAAATGAACCCATTTCTGTAAATCTTCTCACCACATGGTCCATGGACAATGGCTCGGCGGTAGCTTTTCCATATTTCTCCTTCTGGGTTTGGATGAAGACTGACTAACTCCACCCACCTTCTGCTTGTCTCTTCCTCTGATACTCCACCCACTTCTACAGTGCTCTACAGAGCAAAATCAGTTAGTTTATTTACATCACACAGAACAGTCAGCACATTTCCAATACATCATTGCAGCATAACACTTTACAGAAATTCTCCTTGGTTCTACATTAAGTTTCTCACAGGCAAACAAGGGATTCCTCAATAAAATTGTTAGAGGTATGCTTTGCTACAGGTATACTCTGCTCCACTCTGCATGGACTCTGTTAAAATGTCATAGCACACAACAAAACCCATGCAAAATATTATTACAACAGAAGAATTCAACCTAATAATTTTCTCAGTTTAATAACAGTGGTAATTACAACAGAGCCCTGAACTTAATGAGATTGTTGATATGGTCAAAGGCTTAAATTATGGTCTGATTCTAGGGCAAGCAGAGGGATTGATGTAATTTTGAGCTCAAGGATTTATGTGATTTTGCAATCTGATTCTGGAATAAAACCTCTTTGATTATTGAAATTTCAATCACAGATGTCAGTATTGAGTGCAGGTCAATATTTTCTTTGCTGGAGCAATTTTTGCCAGTAAATTTTCTTTCATGATTATTAACAATCAAAAGTAGAATGTCAGTCCTTTTAACAATAGACTGCTTTCAGTTGATTAGAGAAATGCAGATCCTCTAGTGTCATTCTGATCATTATTGTCATGATATAACTGGATTCTTCTAGTGGCATGCTATGTATGGAGGAACTTTTAATTTTGTAATTACCTTTAGTTAAAACTCTGTATAACTTTTTTTTACATCTGCTGTTAAAATATGTATACAAAAAAGTTGTAAAGCAGGATATACCTACTAGGATTCAGAAAAAAAAATAAAAAATAAAAAAAATAGCATCTATCGTATGCAGAAAGTCTAAGTTCCATAGTGATTAGTGTGATGTGAGCCACCTACTAGTAATCAAAAATAAGTTGCAAAGAAAACTAATTATAAATAGCTGAAAATGTAATTTTTCCTGACAATTGAGTGTTGACATAATAAGTTATGCCCAGGACAGCTAGAAAAAAAAAATGACCAAAACTGCTCATTTCCTAACAGTGCTGTAAAAAACCCAGTAATACAAATTAGCAAGAGTCCATCACTAAGTAATAGCACTACTTATGGAAAAGGATTATAGGGCCCCAAATTCTAGATTAGTCATTTAATAAAAGTTGAATAATTGTGTTTCAAAGAGAACTGATTCATTGGGAAGAATAATAATGAAGCTGTTTATGGCATTTTTTTAATCTACAGTTGCCAGTGTGCTCACCAAATGTTTTTTCAAAGATTTAAATTTAATTGTGTAATAGGGACGGAAGTTTGAGTAATGAGGCATACTAATAATAGTTGATGTAGATTAAATAAAAGGCAGTAGTTGTGAATGACATATAATACATGAGACCACAAATGGTGCTTCTCAGTTTAACATTTTTTATCTCCATTAGAGAAAGTGTCATTCACTTAGTTTATGTACATAAGTTAAGATATATAACAAAAGATGAAAATGACAGGGAGGTGTAATCGACATCGTCAACAGAATTTTGATATTAAAATTATTATTTCCTCTAAGAAGTGTAACTCAACATTTTACATCATGTTTATTCCTAGGATTTCAGAGAGTGCTGTTTATCTTTTTTTTTTTTTTTGGTTGACTAACTAGCAGAGCATTAGTTCTATAGTAAAACTTCAGCAAGATTCCACATCTCCAAATTAGGGGTTCTATGGTATTTTAACTAGAATACTGAAGAGTATAATTTTATGTAAATGTTAAATTAACATTACAAAATAAATAATGGTTTTCTATTATAATAAAATTAAGAAGGACAAATCATATTTGTTGGCAAATATTAACAGTACTCTAGTTGGATCATAAAGAGACCTTAGAGAAAAGATCCACAAAATCATTTTGTTTGTTATAGGGGCAATTATCTTTTTGGAAGTTTCCTAATAAGAAGTCTATGTTTTTTTGTACTTTCAACATGAACTTTTTTATGTTTATTTTTAGTATTAATAAAGAAATATATTTTCTTTTTTTTTCATTTAGAAACACAAGAAGTATATTCTGTTGATCCATACAACCCAGCAAGCTGATAACATGATGAGTTTGTATATAATAAAACTTATTCCTTAGTTCAAGCAACTTCTACATCATGTCTCTTCCTGTCATTCTCTTCCTTTTTCCATATTACATTTTATCCTCTCCTGCAAGGAAAGGAATTCCCAATTTCCCAAGGTGGCTTAGTTTATCATTAAATCTAGGTGGATACTCTTTCCTACCACAACATCAAGACTGGGTCAGATATTCCACTGGAGACAATATACTCCAACAGCTGATCTAATATTTTTCAGATTCTAAGCTGTTCAGTGTTTGTGGTTTGCAGTTTGGACATAATTTGCTTTTTGCTTTCTTGTTTAGAATCCACAAATGAGCAGTGAATGTTCTGTCTGATGTAAATAAAGTAACTGATTTGGCCTCTGTAGAGCACCGTAGAAGTGGTTGGAGTATCAAAGGAAGAGACAAGCAGAAGGTGGGTGGAGTTAGTCAGTCTTCATCTGAACCCCGAAGGAGGAATATGCAAAAGGTATTGGTGAGCCATGTGCCATGTGCCACATGGTGGCAAGATTAAAAGAAATGGGTTGATTTAAGATGAAAGTTAGCTAGTAATGAGCATAAGACTTAGGCCAAACATTTTGAAGTAATATAAGACTCTGATTCATTTCTTTGGGGAATAAAGCTGCAGCATGGAACAGGTTCCAAACCTCTGCCATGGAATAGGTCACAAAAACTCTGGGCCAAAACAGCCCCAGGAAACATCCTAAAACATACAGAGTCCATGTCAGCCAAACACCTGCATAAAGCCTGAGAAAGTTTAAAAAGCTTAAAGAATATTCTAGAGCACTGAATCAGAGCCAAAAGTGGCTTTCTAAATTGTGTATTTGAATTGATTTATGGTACAGAGACAATGTAATGTTCAGGCAGGAATTTAAAAATTGCATGTTCTCGGCACACAGCTTAAACTCATATGTTTCACTAAAGACTTGGCACAGGTGTGATTGATTTAAGGTTTTTGCTTATATTGAACAGAAAGGAAACAGGTAAAAACAGTTTATCTGGTAGCAGCATTTCCTGAGTTCACTTTATTTGCTGAAAGCAACAGAGATGCCCTGGCTCCTCTGCCATGTTGAAATGCTTGCCAAAAGGGGCAGAGTCAGCAATTAAAGTGACACTGACATTTTAAAAGCTCTTTGGGTTACAAAATGATTAAGAATTCCCAGAAGAACATATTTAGATGCACAGAACTGCTAAACAGGGTACAATGCATATAAAATATGCATAGGTTTGAGAGAGAGAGAGACAGAGAGAGAGAAAAAAAGCCCTTTAAGAAAGAGAAATAGGAAATAAAGATAAAAAGCCATGAAAGATAGCAGATAAACAGAGAATCTGGATTCTGGCTATTGTGTTTTCTTTTAATTCTTTTAAAATTTTAATAAGCTAACTGCAGAGAAACAATTGATTGCTAAGGATGCTAAGATAAACAAATACATATACTTTAAAGATATCTTGATTTTGAAATCTGTTTATTTGAATATGTTCCTTGGGAAAAGAGTTTCTGCTTCTGTCTCCACAGAAGATCAACACCCATGGATTGGTTCTAGGCAAATGTCGCTCCATACGCCAAAGCCACCTGAACATTCTCAGCTTCCAAGATGGCCAGATGAGATGTTCCAGCTTCAAAAACCCATGAGAACAACGTCCAATGACAGCAGGAAGCAGTAAAAGAAAGAAAGCTATGTAAACTTTCCCCAAAATATTCCTTATTAATGTTTGTTTTCATTATAAATGGTTACTGGTCATAGTCAATCTTAAAAAAAAAGGGGTACAGGAGGATATGATTTAGGAATGATTAGAAAAGGTAAGTGGATTGTGATTTATTGATATAAACTTAAAGGTCAAATTTGTTATGCTGTATGTATTTTTCAACTCCTGATTAATTTATGATGCTGATGGAACTAATTTAAAATCGTAAAGTGTAATTGAGAAATGCAGATTAATAGTCATCTATGATAACAAAACTTATAGTCATGTTAGTTTGGTTTCTGTAGGTATACAAAGATATATTTGAATCAGGAAGGTAGTCTTCAAATACTTCAAAGACATGCAGAATATAGCATTTAAAATATTTTAAGAAATTAGACTTTTCTGGACAGTGAGACAGGTCTGCTCCTGACAGCACCAATGTATTTCAGGAAAATGATGGGCATTGAAGAAACTTCATGTGCAATTTACTTTGTGACAACAGTTAGCTACTGGACAAGAAACTGTTCTGGTATTGACTGCTTGATAGTATGCTGTATAAACTGTACATGCAGGTTCCATAGGAACGTGACCTCTGAAAGTTGGCAGAACAAGCTGAGATGATCCTTCAGGTTCCTGCTTTTCAAAAATAAAACATTGCCAGGCATTCTTCAGGATAAAGAGAAGCAATTGATGGACTGGGTCAGATAACCTGCATCACTGAAAGGTATGTCAGAGACTTTGGGCCACATAGGCTGAAGATGAATGCCCCAATTTATAAAGGAACTTTGGGTGACTGTCCAGGCAGACAGGTATCATCTCTGTCATTTTGTAGACTTTGGAAGTTGCTTGCACTTCCTTTTATTTGCATAATATTATATCCTTCTGTGTTCTTTGATCTGGTTGAAGGTTTAATAATTATAGGGATACTTCTTTTTAGTTTAGAAGGTATAATAGATATTAAATTTTAGGCTTACAATGATAAGATAGATAATGGAATATTTTGTTTAATTTGTGAATACAAATAGAGTGGATATTGTGACTGTAATTCCTGCATGAGAGCTGTTCTGTTGTAAGTTTGCTACATAAAAATTGAAACCTTCTTTTTGATTAGTCAGAAAAAAGAAAATGTTGTGGAATGCTCTGTATGATGTAAATAAAGTAACTGATTTGGAATCTGGAGAGCACTGTAGAAGTGTGTGGAGTATCAGAGAAATAGACAAGCAGAAGGAAGGTGAAGTTAGTCAGTCTCCTCCAAACCCTGATTAGGAACATGTAAAAGGTACAGGTTAGCCAAATGCTGAGGGCTACATGGTAGGAAGATTAATAGAAAAGAGTTGTTTTAAGATGAAAGAGCTAGCTAGTAATGTGCTTAAGACATAGCCCAAAAAGTATGTAGTAACAAAAGAATCTAATTCATTTCTTTGGGGAAAAAAAGCCGCTGTGCAGACCAGGTTCAAACCTCCTCCAAGGAAAATGATATAAAACCTCTGGGACAAAAGGGCCCAGGAAACCTCCTACAATACATTATATTTAAAAAAGGCATCTCTTGTGCCAATACATTCTAGCCTACTTCCAAATTCCTTTTATATCAAGTTAAGTGTATCTGGATATATGTTGAAGTCTTATTTTATGTATGGGGGTAGAAATGTCTTAATTACTGTTGATCTTAAAATGAGCATCATGTCAGGGTTGGAGGTACCATTAAAAGCTGTTTTTTTTTTTTTTTTGGAAAATTGATTTTGTTATCATGGACTTGTTTTTTGTTTTTCAATATGAAGCCAAGCGTTGTTATTTTGGAAACATGTAATGTATTGATATAAATTTCATTGAATCTGAATTTTTTGTGGAAAGAATGCCATGATAATTATATGAGACCTACTAAATTATTAGATTTAGAAATCTTTTCATTTTCTGATACTTTTTTTTTGAAAACTAACAGTTTTGTCTATCATGTCTTGGAATTGTCAAATTAGATATCTCAAAGTAATCTTTTCCTAATTTTGATAGAAAAAAGTTCAATGACTTTCTGATTACTTTATCTGACCATTTATTAATTATGGATAAATGAATGAGTTAGATTTTATAAATCTTATAATGTGCTTTACTACTACAACGTTGTCAGCAGTACAGATTCCACTATAGAATTTTGGGAGTTACTTACCTATGAAATGAGTGTTAGACCTCTAGAATGGGAGTGACAGTTACCATGACAATTTTAAAGTCAGGCTATACCTAGAACTACCAAGACCTCTCTCACAGCTGTAGTTGCAATGAAACTTCAAAACTCTTGGGTGAAATGTATACTATTTGGAAAGTATAGCTATACCTGGAGAGGATGGGACAGCTCTGAAGGCTGGAGCTACAATAAATCATCTCAAGTCTGGTGGAAATATCATCCTGAGAGATTAGGAAATTAGACAATATATGAAGCAAGGGTGTCATGTGGTATAGTCTCATTTGAGGGTATTGCACTTATGCATTTCTCCTGGAAAGCTGCTTGATACAAACTTTTTTTTTCCTCCCACCAGATCTCTTCTTCTTCTCTAGATTCAAGATGTTACTTTTTGGCGCAATCTTGTAAAGCAAATTTGTTGCACAAATATACTAGTAAACTCTCACTCTGGCAATTTGCTACCTATTCTGCTTTGCCTTTCTCACTAAAGGATGTTTTAATAATGTTTTTTTTTTTCTCCTTATATACCTTGCTCAGACCTGACTGAAAGGACATCTCAAAAAGGATCTTTTGCTCAAAAAAAAAAAAAAAACCCAAAAAACAAACGGAATGGTTTCAGCACGTGAAGATTTTAGTAGAAAAAAATGGTGTGAAGAAAGACTGAAAAGAATTACCTACAACTGACTTGGCAGAT
>PVIH01030164.1:0-12545 GCA_004025045.1 Sigmodon hispidus
ATACCCTAAAGAGGCACATTCACACTCCAAAGGTATTAGCTCAACTATGTTCATAGCAGCATTATTTGTAATAGCAAGAACCTGGAAACAACCTAGATGTCCCTCAACTGAAGAATGGATTAACAAACTGTGGTACATCTACACAATGGAATACTACTCAGCAGTAAGAAAAAATGATATCCTAAAATCCACAGGCAAACGGATGGATTTGGAGAATATCCTCCTGAGCGAGGTATCACAATCTCAGAAAGATAAGCAGGGGATGTACTCACTCATTAGTGGTCTCTAAACAAACAAACAAGAAAAAAAGCCAAGCATGCCCAAGCGGCAAACCACAACCACTGAACAGCTTGGGATCAGAAACACCCTGGACTGACCCTTCGGATCCCACTCCAACTATAGGAACACCTGACTCACTCTTGAGGGAGTGAGGACAAAACTGGATATGCCAGGAGTGGAGACTGATCTAAGCATTATTGGGTCAGTAGGACCATAGGACTGTCTGCTCCCTGCCCAGGGAGGGGATGGGGAGTTGTGGAGAAGAAAAATGACGTGATGTGGTGGGAGGGGGAAGGGACCTTGGATAAGGATATACAGGGATGGAAAAAAAAAAATTCAGAGGGAAAGCTGAACACAAAGTAAATATATATGTGTAGCAATCTTATTTGCATTATCACCCTTGATAAGTCATGCTTATGATTTTTATCTTCTTTACAGTTTTGTTAACTTTTCAGCATTTTAAATTCATTTTACTGTTTTTCTTGATAAATACAAAATAAAAAAAAAAAAAAAAAAAAAAAAAAAAAAAACAAACCCAGGACTGATAATATAAAAAAAAAAAAAGAAAAAGTTCTTCTGAATGTTTCTTTAACTCTGACTGTTACACTTGGATTTTTCTTTTTTTATCTTTGTTTTGTCTTTAAAATTAATTTTTGCTTTATCAACAATATAATCCATATACAATTGAAGGCATTTAATAAACTAGATGCATCATAAAAAAAAGGAATAAAAGGGTTATGGTTGTAGACCTAGACAAGCTCATAACTTCAACAAAAATGTTCCATAGTTTCACTGCTAAATGTAATTCTGTCTTTTGAGCCAAAACACATAGATCTAATATCAGATTAAAGCAGTAACTCTACTTTTGTTTTGTGAAATAACTACTGGGAAAGGTAGTTGTGTCTCCAAATGTGTTTCAGCCTTTGTAGCAATGACCACTGAGTTGTTATTGTTGTGGCTGTGGGTTTTACCGAGCCAGAGTCTTCCTGTTTTGCTCTGAAGAGCCTGGAACTTACTCTGTAGACCAGGCTGGCCTCAAACTCACAGCAATCTGCCTGCCTCTGTCTCCTGAGTGCTGGAATTAAAGCATGCACCACCATACCCAGTTAATTTTTCCCTTTAAGTAATAAGTAGCATACATGTGAGTGTGTACACACTGGCAGCCACCTCGCAATGCTAACTAGCCCTTTGTTTACTATGAATATACTGGCCTAAATAAAAATCCCATAATATTTTTGCCTGGTGATCTAAGGAAATAGATTATTCAAATTATTCTAGTCATGATATTTTAATGCTACCTAATTAATTTTAATTATAATAATCAGTACATAGAAAACAAAATTTGAGCCAACAAGGTGACTCGGTGGGTAAAGGCACTTTCCTCCACACCTGATGACCTAATTTCAACTCCTGAGAACCATGTGGTGAAGGAGAGAACCCGTTCCCTCCCAAAGGGACACAGCATGAGCTGGAGTGTGCATCCAGCTTTTAAAGTTAAGGAAAGCTTGGGCCTAGAATGGTGTCTCAGCAGCTAGGGACACTGACTCCTCAGTGGCTGCCCCTGCAGAGGACCTGGGTTCAGTTTCCAGCACCCAAACGGTGGCTCACAGCTGCCGGGAACTCCAGCTCAGAGGATCCGGTCTCCAATGGCACCAGGCATGCATGTGGTGCACATACATACATGCAGTCAAATTACACAAACACATGAAATAATAATAATAATAAATATTATTTTAAGTTTTCAAAAGTCAAAAAGAGGAATTCTATCCTCGGCTGTACCCTTCTAGGTTGAATCTTGGGGCTGCCCTCTTTTTAATGTTCCAGACTTTACTCCACTTCCACAGTCTCCTTTATTTGATGCTGTATTCCTATTTTTTTTAACAGAATTCTCAAGTTTAATCATTAAGCTAATTTTGAATTTTTAACTAATTTGATCTACTGAACTGCTAACTCTTTGGGTCACCATCCAATTAATTCTTCCTACTTTCTTTTTCTTACTGGACTATCACGAAGCAGTAAGACTTGGAATACTATGAAAACAGAAAAACTTCATTTTAGAACATAAAATATAAGACTTATGTATGCAGAATTTTAAACTGTGGGTTTATTCTCTAGTTGTTCTCCACAGCTCCCCTGCCGTCACCCCATCTATACCAGGTTTCTGATTCTGTATACGGCTGACATGTTTGTCCATGTGGCTCTTGTATAGAGGATCGCTCTGCACTAACTATGTCCCTGGCAGCAGTCCCAGAACAGTCAGACATTGCTAAATCTCCTCTGGGCCACACAGTCCCCACTGGAGAGACACAACCACTCCTTGCTGCCTGCTACTCTGTTGTAAAAAGTTTTTTTTAATTTATTTTGGGTTTGGAAGGTTTGTGATTTGGTGTTTGTAATTTGATTTGTGGCAGTAGTTTGGAACTTGGTTTGTGGCAGGGGTTTGGAACTTGGTTTGTGTTTGTGGCTTTTGTTTTTTAATTAAAAAATGAAATTATATGTTTATATTTTTTAATATTGTTTGGCTTATATCTTAAGTATATTATTAGTTAGCTTTTTATTTTAATTTAATTTATTTTATTAATTTGTTTATTATGTAGCTTTTAGCCTGTGGCTAGTTGGTATTTTTATATGTTTGGTTTTTTGGGGGGTTTGATTGAGAGTGTTTTAATTTTACCCTCTTTTTTTATTTGGCTGTCTGATTTTTTATCTCTTTCTACAATGCCCTACATAAATCTAAACAATTATTTATTCACATGATACAAAAAATATTCTACCACACTACCCAGGTCCACCATGTTATGACACTCCACCCGGAAACCCTTTCTTCAAATTACAAGTGAAGCAATCTTTCAGACTGGGATCCTGTCAGTCTTGCTTGAGGCAGGCTTCAATGGCTTACATTATCTCTTACAATAAAATTCAAAAGCCTTATGGTTGCTTTACAAAATCTAGCTCCTACCTCTTGCTTTATCCTATACCCCCACTTTCTGGTCACACAGCTGTCTTCTGAGCTTCTCCAATACACATTGTTCTCTTTATAGCCACTTAACATTGCCCAAGTCTCTGTTAGGAACTTTCCCCAGCTTGTACAGATAGTCATCTGAGGATCTGCTGTCTAGGGAGTTACCCTGGCTGGTCTGGAACTTGTTACGTAGGCTAGGTTAGCCTCAGACTCATCACAATACCCTGGTCTGAATTACAGGCACATGCTTCTCTACCCATTTAAGAAGATGGCTACTTCTGTCTTTTCAATGGCAGCACAACCTGGTGGCCCTGGACCAAAGCTGAATGTATTCTATGGTTGGAAAAGAAAATAACCTTTAGCAAAACAGACCATGATTGTTCACAGCCATCAAGGAGAAACAAGCCAATGCAGATTTCCTTAATTTATAAAGAATACGATTAACCTTTGTGTAGTAGAGTTGAATGAGTTTTAATGCACATAACCATCACCACAGTCAAGATACAGAACAATTCTAATATAAGAAATATTTTCCTGTTGTCCTTTGCAGTCAATCTCCCAGCCCAGCCCACACAGCCACATATCTGCTCTCTGTCCTGCCATCTGTCTCTCCCTAATATCAATATCCTGCCTGTTTCTTCACCAATAAAAGTGGGCATGCACACAAACCAGTTCACATACAGCAATGAGCATACCCACATTCACATATGTGTCATAATCTTTGCATTAAATTTTTTAATGTGGGGGATTTGAGAATGTTTTGTTGTTGTTGTGCTGAGATAGTGCCTCCCCTATAAATCAGCTAACAACTAACTTATTCTATAGCCCAGGCTGGCCTTTAACTTGCACTAAGAGTCCTGGGTGATAGGATTACGTGTGTACTCCACCATGTCTTTACATTAAAATATTAAACTGTTTGATCCCAGCACTCCTGAAGCAGAGTGTAGTGATATAGTGCACATTTAATAAAATCAGCCTAGAATATCAGAGGACAGAGCCATCTCTCCAGCCTTTTGTTTTGTTTGTTTGTTTTTGAGACAGGGTTTTCTGTGTAACAGTCCTGACTGTCCTGGAACTTGCTTTGGAGGCGAGGCTGGGAGAGAGACCTCAACTTAAAAACCAGCCTGGAGCCAGGGGATGGTAGTGTACACCTTTAATCTCAGCACTTGGGAGGCAGATACCTAAGTGTGCATGGGGGTGGGGGAGAGCAGGGCTACACAAAGAAACCTGTCTCAAAAAAACAGAAAATAAAAATATATTTTAAAAAATTAGCCTATGAAGATGGTTTCTGTCTACCCTGCTAAAGGAGATACTCTAGAGTTTATGGACGAGTCGATCAGCTGACTAGTATACAACAGCTGCAACTCTGCATCTCAAAACTCCAAGGGCCAGGTCCTACTCAGTTTCTGCGTACTATCTGAGCCCAAGGACCCTGTTCATGCCTATAACACCTGCACTCCAAAGTCTCCCTCAGCTTCTCCTTGTAACTGTCTGCCTTGCTTTACCACACAGGAATTGCTATATTGCCAAGTACTACTTTGCTTTCAACAGTCTTTGCTACAGAACCTCCTAGATTATTCTAGTACTTCCCTACTTATGAGTATAACTTTGTCATTGTGGGAAGATAATCCTGATCACATTGTCAAATCAGCTATAGTAGAGACAAATATCATTTTCATTTAGTTGATCTAGTATTTGTGTGTGTGCGTGTATTGTCACCTACATATGCATATGCATGTGCACCAGAGTACATATATGTGTGAAGGCCGTAGGTCCACATCCTGTATTTTCCTCTACTGCTCTTGTCTTAACTAGTGCTCTGTGGCTATGAAGAGACACCATGACCAAGGCAACTCTTAAGAAAAACATTTAATTGAGGGGTTTATTACAGTTTCAGAGATTTAGTCCATTATCAACATTGCAGGAAGTGTGGTACATGCAAGCAGACACGGTGCTGGAGCAGTAGCTCAGAGTTTGGCATCCTGATCCACAGGTAGCAGTCAGAGAGAGACTCTGGGTCTGCTGTGGGCTTTTGAAACCTCAAAGCCCACCCTCACTGACATACTTCCTCCAACAAGGCCACACCTCCTATAACAAGGCCACCCCTAATCCTTCCCAAACAATTCCACCAACTGTGATCTAAACAGCCAAATACATAAGCCTATGGGAGCCATTCTCATCTAAACCACAGCTCTCAACACCTCCCACTTTTTTTTTCTTTTCTTTTTTACCATAATTTTTTTAAAGACAGGTCTCATTAGGTTGCCTTGGCTAGCCTGAAACTCAGTAGGTAGCCTAGGCTGGTCTTGAACTCTTAGAAATCCACCTGCCTCTGCTTTCTAAATGCTGTGATTAAAGGCCTACACTACCATGCCCAACCAGTAATTTCATTAAAAAACAAATTTTTGAAAGAGGCAGAGACAGCTCAGTGGTAGACAACTTGCTTGCTGGATCTCTGTTTTTTCATCTGCAATCCCTATTGACTTTGCCTATATTGAAAACAGCCTCTGACCATTCCCTGCCCCATTACCACCCCACAGCACTGCCTTGACCACCTTCTCAACCCTTACTCCCAGTCTCAAAAATCCATCCTTACAACCTATTCTCCACTGCAGCCAGAGATCCCTGCAGAAATACATACATTCCACATTCATTCTGAGGCCTCGTACTGAGATCCATCTGTGTGCATAGAGCACACCCACACACTGAGATTAAAAAAAAAAAAAAAAAAAAAAGATCCATGCCCTGAGAAAGCTGAGGAGTCATTCTGGAAGATGGCAGACCATGAACCAAAAACGCAACAAATAAGTCTACTATAGAGGACATTAAGGCCATGGGACAAAATAGAAAGGTAAAGGGTGTGTAATCAGCCAGGCAAATTCAGGCCCCTCTGAGCAAGGCTTGACCATCCCCTAGAAAACATTGTTTTAATTCCTCACCTTTAACTGAACACATAATGAGCTATTTAAAAAAAAAAAAAGAAAAAGAAAGAAGAAAAAGAATTACAGGATTTCAATGTGTTACTCTTGTCTAACTACTACTTGTATTTAATTCTTAAATACTTCCCTAATAAGCCACAAGTGCCTTTTTAGAAATGACAAATTAAGTGAAGTAGTGAAAAAAAACTCCTCATGAAAGTGAGCTTCATCTTTTTCCTAAATTTAATTAAGAGTTTTTCTATTTCACTGAACTTTCTTTCTTTTACAGCATAAAAAGCAACTAGAAATGCTTGAATTTTTATAGGTACATATCATGTGTCTAGTGTTGAGGGGACTACAACATTGGGAGCAACTGGGCTCAGCTTGCTAAAAAATAAAAATATTTCTTAAATACAAATTCAGATTGAATTTTCAGATTAAGCCTGTTACAAAACCAAGGTTAGGTGAAGTCAGCAGACTGGCACATAGGAATATCCCTCAGCAATGCGGGTTTGATGACTTCTTAAGTTCCCATCTAATTGGATGGGGAAAGCACATTGTTTGTTTTACCTCCCGGTGGTCTGTTGGATGTTGCCACAACGACGACCCCGTTTTTGAACAGATTTTCAAAAAGCTGTTTCAGAATCATGGCATCAGCGATGTCAGTGACCTGTGGACAACAACACATTAGTCTGCTTTAATTTCACTTCCGCTCCTACAAATTTGCTAATGGCTCTTTTTTTTCTTTTTCTTTCTTTCTTTTTTATTTTTTTGTAAAGATGGAAGTAAATTCCAGGAGGAAAATTCTAATTATCGTCATGAAGAAAAGAGTAGATAATTAAAAGCATGAGAGGCCACCAAAGAGTCTTTTACACTCACACCTCCTTTGCTGCAGACCAATCACTTCTATCCAAATTATCAAATGGTTCTATGCTAACTTCTTTATCAATTACATGTGGAAAACATAGAAAACTGACCTAAACATTTAGGAAATCCAATTAATTGGAACATGACCGACTCTCTTCTTATGCTGCTGCCCACAAATAGGTGGGGGCTCGAACAGCAACACTAAAATATACAGGCTATTTGCAATTCCTAATACCTTTCTGGCAAAGGTCCCTGGAAAGGTGACTTTTAATGGTCATGGGACTTTAGAAATAAGGACAAGTAGCCAGTGAGACATAATCAGCTGCTGTTGAAAATAGAATGATATGACATAGATACTATTGTGCAATTGTTGCACAAAACAATTCAACAGATGGCCCATCACAGAAATAAGCAATTTCATTGTTCTTTTTAAGTGCCTTCTATTACTGTCCATGAATAATCCAAAGGCGCTGCAGTCACTTCCAGCACGCCAGCCTCTGCTAACCTTGCAAACACAAATATTCCTCTAAAAAAAAAAATAAAAGTAAATCCGTCCCTCCCAAGAATGGTTAGTGCAGTACTTGAAAACAATAAGCTCCGACAAACCCTGAAATGCATCGTGCAGCTAAACAGACATAGTACAGGCAAAGCCAGAAATGCATCATGCAGCTAACCAGGCATAGTGCAAGCAAAGCCACACCAGGCAACAGATGATACAGTTATTCATCTCTTTTAAAATTATTTCATGTTCAAATCCATAATCAAAAACTCCACTTAATGGCATTTTTTTTTTTACTGTAAAAGAGGTTTTTAGAATTCATAAAGAAATCAGCAGTTGAAAGAGAGAAACTTCACACACAATCTAAATGCCGATGAAGAAACTGACCACTAGAGCTGAGGGGTGCCAGCAGGGTTCTTAGCCATCCTGGTATAAAAGCACTTGGACCTTCTTTACGAGCACATCTCAAAGGGTCTCAGTTAAGTTTGCCTTCCATGTGCTTCCTAACTCGTCACATTATTATCTCCCTTCTGCTAGAGGACACATAAACTCATGGATCTTATTTGCTCAAGAAACTCCAAGTCATCAACCAACTCATTATAACACAGCCAGTCAAAACTGAGTTGCACAGGTCTAAATTGCTTCTCATTTCATGGTCAGGATCTTACTGAGACAGTGAAGGCATTCCTTCTCATCTGAACCAAACCAAACCACGAGAGGCTAGGAAGTCTTTTTGTCTCAAGCAATGACTTAAGAACATTAGCCAGGAGGAACCACTGAAAATCCTCCTATTAAAAAGAGCCCAGAAACTTCAAGCATTCACAGCAGAGAAAAGAGAAGTGTTGCTGGTGGCGTTCAGCTGGAGCTCAGGATCATGGACAAATTTTGCTTCCACAAAAACATTCATAGAGAAGGTCCTTTTCAAATGCTTAAACACCAGTGGCATTTCTGATGAGGGGACAGAATGGGCTTGCAAAATTCAGTAGCAACTGCACTTTTAGATTAGATTTTAAAGCCAGTCTTAGCCTCTCCATACGTTTCCTTTAAAAAGAAAATCAATGAAATGCTCCTAGATATTAGAAAATGAAGGCAGTTCTTTGACTACGTCCATAATGGTGTTTGGAACAAAAAAAGTGAAAAATAGTTTTTGTGCTCTGAGGTTCGGCGCAGAATGTTCAGTTGATATAGTGCAAAAGCTTAACCCAGAAATGGATGGGAACAGTCAAGGCTGCGGTCGAGTTCCACTTGGCTGTTTTTACATTATGGGATGTTTTTGTGCTAGCTGAGAAAATTAACTTGGAGAAGCGATGACTAATTAATAAGGCAGGAGTCACTTGATGCAGCTGGATGCCAATGTCTACTCTTTGATCTTGGCCCCGCACTTGTCCGGCTTTGCTGGGGAACAGTAATTTTACAGTATAAGCGAACAGAAGACAATTGGCTCCACATTCTTGGAGAGCTGGGGTGTTCAGCATCCAGCATTTCATTACCACCGGAACAAAAGACAAGGCTACAGATTACCAAGAAGAGTAGACTGTGAGCAGACAGTGGAGACATTTCATTAGCATTAAAGAGAAGAGATCTTTATGACCTAGAGTTGCCTTCCATCGTGACTCACTTAAATAAAAAAAAAAAAAAAGAAAGAAAGAAAAAGCAGTAATTCATTTACATGTATAAGTGCTCGAGTCTCGGTCACCCGCTGATTGGTGCGGTGCCATGGAATGAGTGACAAACAGAAGCATGCATTATCAGTAATTAGTATTAGCACAAAAACAAGCACCTACTTTTTATTAGCAGTTTTTAATAATGCTCCTGCTTGATAAAAATGGCTAATAGTATCTGTTGAATGATACTGATAGTTTATGGGGAATTTTACACAACATTCTGCTTATCAAAATGCTTTTAAAATACTATATTAGTAAGACATGTCTTCCCTCAGTATTCTGATATTTTCAGAATCACAAGTGGTCTAGCAGGGAACATAAATATTCAAAGAAGATACAATAAAGATTTGAAAGAAAATCTTAAGAACAAGGTATTCTTTTATTTCAACCACTAAAAACACATTTAAGGGGGGGAAAAACCTACACAGATGCATCCCTCAACCAAAGAAGTATATCTGAAATGTCATGCTTGGCAAAGATGACAAAGAGAATGAGCTTTGCAAAATGTAACCTAAATGCTTCCAAAAGAACCTTAAAAATGCCTTAAACTCAGAGCACAACTAGAAATCTATGTCCTTGATATTAAGCAGCAATAATTCCCATTAATCTCCTTATAAAATAAGCATTATATGCATTACCACACCCTAGGGGCCAATAACAAATATCAAAAACAGCAAGACTAATAACATGATTCAGTTTTAGAAGTGAGGTGGTTGTTGCAGACATACTGTCACTAAGAATAAAGCATCCAAAGATAGATTCTTTTCTAATAAACTCAACAAGTATTATACTAGACTTCAGGGTGACTTCTAGATTCTGCTATTAAAGCCCCCCAGGCCCCACCTTACTCTATAGTCAGATATTTAATCACATCATACAAGACTTTGTGTACTAAAGAAGGTACATAACAGAACTTTTATGAGTCAGAGCAAGGAAGTTGGATCTAAACAACAGCTCAGTCACATAAGCTTCTTATTCTCCATTCCTCACCAATATAATGAAAACAGCAACAATACCTAGTTGCAATACTTTAATAAAACATATGTTAAACTCTCGAGAAATTGTAACTAGGGTTATTACTTCTGTACAGTATATATGCACCTGTATGTCCATATTAGTCATACACTGTTGTATAGAGTCTTGGTTGTAAATGGAAGGATAAATATCACAGCTGTGTGGAAGAACAAAGGCTTGGGGGTTAGCAGTCAAGAGCGATCATTCTTCCAGCTCAGTTCCCAGAAGCTACATCGGGTAGCTCACAGCTGCCTACAACTCCAGCTCCAGGGGATCCATACTTTCTTTGGAGTTCACAAACACCCACATTTATGTGCACATATGTACGCAATTAAAAAATTAAAATATTTTGTTTTAAAAAAGAAAAAATATAAGGGCCAGACATGATGGAGCATACCTTTAATCCCAACATTCAGGAGGCAGACGCAAATAGATCTCTGTGAGTTTGAGACCAACCTATTCTACAAAGCAAGTTCCAGAACAACCAGGGTTACATAGAGAGGCCTTGATGCAAAGCAAACCAGAACCAAACAAACAACACAAATACACAGGCACACAGAAAGCACCCAGGAACCAGTAGCCAATGCTACAGAGCATACATAAGGAGCTGAGGTGCAGCTGGTGGTAGATGACCGACATCCACTGTGCCAGAGGCCCGAGGTTGAGTCTCCAGCACCAAAATAAATGACAAAATTAAAGAGTATACATGATAGATGGAATGAAATAGCCCAATAGATAGACAAGCAACACCTAAGCAGTTCATGAAGAACTAACTTAATAAGTAAACAAAAGAGAAAAATTATATTAATGTGTAAATAATATAAATAATAAGATAGCATTTTCATCTATCAACAATGCAAAATGATCAAATAATTCAGGATGTTGACAGCAGAGAAAGTGGCTGAAGATGGGTTCTAAATGCTGACTCTGTCAGAGGTGCGATTCTACACAAAGGTAGCAATGCTTAAACTTAACGGAGCATTCTGGTGGGAGTCTCAAAGACCAGAGTGCCAAAATGTGGACAGTAAAGACTGCTCATGAGCTTCCCGACAAAAAGGACTCTGTTGGGAAACGGGCTAGAGGCCATTCATATTATATTCCGGCAAAGAATGTGATATGATCTGCTCATGTTCTGAAAATGTTAAGCAAAGCTGAATTCAGAAGCAATAGACTTTTCACTTGTTGGGGGGCGGGGCGCGGAATTCACCATAACACAGCACTTAACTGTGGCTGGTTATTGCTTGATGTCAGGTTTATAGTGAGAAATCAGAACAAAAAACAGAGCAGGCAGATTTAAAAAAAGAAAAAAAAAGAATTAAGTTCAGTTAGGCAAAGAAAAGAACATGAGTACATTTAAAGTTGCGGACAAGACCTGGAGAGATGGTTGAGCAAACTGATGCTCTTGCAGAGGACACAGGTTTCGTTCCCATCACCCACATGGCAGCTCACAACTATCCATAACCACAGTACCAGGTCATCTGGTGCCCCCTGCAAGCACCAAGCATAGTAGCAGTGGATGTAAATCTATGTAGGCAAATAAACACTCATACAATTAAAAAGAAAATAAAAATAAAGGCTAGAGAGGTAGATCAGTGGGGAACACTAGCTGCTCTTCTAGAGGACCTGCGTTTGATTCCCAACACCCATAGACAGCTCACAATAATCTTTAACTACAATTCCAGGAAATCTGACATCCTCTTCTGCCTCTGAGGGTCATTATTAGTTGAGTATTATGGTTTGGGGAAACCCTAGAACATATAATTTAATGGAATCCTTCCTTAATCAATTAAAAACAACAAAATAATCATGTTGATATAAAAACAAATACAGGCTGGAGAGATGGTTCAGTGGTTAAGATCACTGGCTGCTCTTCAAGAGGGCCCAGTTTGATTCCCAGAACCCACATGGCAGTTCACACTGTCTGGAACTCCAGTATTAGGTAACCTGATGCCCTCATGTGGCCTCTGTGGGCACTGCACACACACGGTATACAGACATACATGCAGGCAAACTACTCATACACCTAAAATAAAAGGAAATAAAGAAATATAAGACTGAGGGGGCTGAAGAGATTGCTCAGTGGTTAGGAATGCTTAATGTTATTGCAGAGGACCCAGGTTGATTTCTCATCACTCACACTGAGCCACTCACAACTGCCTGGTGCCCTCTGGCCTTGGTGACCATCTGCATACATGTGGTGCACACAAATTCATGTAGGCACACTATTTTACAATTGTATATAATATCTGGTATAGAAGAAGGGAACACATGATATTTACTCTAACTTATAAATCAGCAAATTTCCCTTAAAATAAGTTAGTATTTCAGGCTTTCCAAGCCCC
>PVIH01030165.1:0-12538 GCA_004025045.1 Sigmodon hispidus
GAAGAGACCTTGAATAAGGATATACAGGGATGGAAAAAAAAATTCAGAGGGAAAGATGAACACAAAGAAAATATAGGTGTAGCAATCTTATTTGTATTTCTTCCCTTGATAAGCCATGCTTATCATTCTTATCCTCTGTATAGTTATTGTTAACTCTTCCACATTTTAAATTCTTTTTACTGTGGTTTTTTTTTTTTTTAAAAAAAAAAAAAAAAAAAAGAAAAAAAAAGAAAAAAGAAAAATAATAATAATAAGATTCAAGATTAAATGTAAGTCTATGTAAAACAAAAAACAAAACAAAAAAAAAGTTGAACAAAACAAAGAGAAAGAAAAGAGCCCAAGAGAAGGGTGAGACATCTGTTCACACACTTAAGAGACCATAAAATTACTAATTATGAAAGCTATAATATATATACAAAGGGCCTGGGGCTGATTCATGTCGGCCCTGTGTTTGCTGCTTCATGAAGTCTCTGTGAGGTTGTACAAGAGCTTGATTTAGAAAATCTTATTCTTCTGGCATCCTCCATACTTTCTGGTTCCCACACTTTTTGCCTCCTCATTTGAAGGGTTTCCTGAGCTCTGATGGGGGTGATTTGATGGAGACATCCCATTTAGAGCTGCATGTTTCAAGGAATTTCTCTCTTTCTGAGTAATATCTAGCTGTGAGTTTCTGTATTTATTACTATCTGCTGCAGAAAGATTAGAAAGATAGTGACAGGATAAGGCACCGATCTATGTAGATATCAGAATATCAGAAAGAATCATTTTATTGTGGTTTGTTTTTTGTTTTTTTGCTTTGTTTTTTGCTTTTTTTTGTTTGTTTTTGATCTATACTACTTGGTTTGGTTTTACCCTGAGTCTCTGGTCAATCTAGTCCAATCTACTTCCTGATTCTTATGTCTTGATTAAATGAGAGTTTTTGGTATACATTTAAAAAACACTCTTTTCTAAACTAAATTCTTGTATTGAGACTTGAATGAATAATTCTGACTTATAGTAATATGTGCAAAATTTTTAGTACAAAATATTAAAACTACTTTATTTCAAAAATATTTTAAAAACTTTCACATCTTGTTTTTAGGTTAAAATCTTGCCTACTATGACCTATACTTCAGAGTATTACAAGTGACATTTAATGGTTGCTGAGCATGACTTTGAATATGTTGATGAAATCAGTTCATTTGCAAGATGTTTCATAGAAAACAGAAACCTTAAACTACCAACTGTGTTTGAACAGATGATGTTTTCTACCTCATGCATCCATATTTATTAAATAGAAGTATGTGCGCAAAGTTCAGGTATGAATATAAATGAAATGGCTTTTCTTGGTGCTTACATGTTAATCTCCACTTGGTCATCATTTCTTAATACTTTCATGCTATTGCCCAATATAAAAGGAGCAATTAAAATATTACAAAGTCCCTGTGAACCCTGATGAACTTCTGTTCTCTTTACCAGTCTTTTTCAAACCAGGACTTTGCAGTTGGCTTTACAAACTTGCATCATTGCCTGATTGGGAAGCTCATTCTCTTTCTGTTTTCATCACTCTTATCCAAGTTTTTCTCTGTAGATTACAAAAATAATTACAACATGGATCCTTGGAACATAAGCTAAAAAGACATGAGTAGGATCCTTCATCATTTTGGGCTTCCATATAGATTTTTTTTTTTTGGCATGGCACATGTGAATTGTACACATTTGCTCCTTGTATGTCCCATGAAACTGTCCTTAGTCACTGGATTTTTCCATTGACCTTTTAGACCCTTGATGTATGGCCAATCTATCATTTTCAACATTTCAATTATTTTTGCCTAATCTTTTGTCTTCTTCCTTTTCTTTCATCTCAGCCTCTAATCTACTAGAACCCTTGGAAATAAGTAGAGCTAAAGTAATACAAATAAGATGCATAATAATGTGTGCTATCACCAAGGCCATGTGCTTATCAAGGGGAAATGTTTCTCACAAAATTATGGTAGTTGTATTTTATATTCTGTAAGTAGTGTTACTTCAATCATTCATTATTTTCAACTTCTGAAACACTGATTTAGCCTTTCATTAGGAAAGTAACTGCCATAATCAGGATAATATGTGATGTATCTCGCAGTAATCTTAGTTCACAGAGTGACTAATTTGGGTAAGAATTTCCATTTCATTATCAAACTTCATAAAAACTCACTTTTAATGAGAGGATGTATAGTTCAGTGGTGGAATGATTGCCTAGCAAGAAAAAAGCCTGAGGTTCAATTCCAAATATCCACTTAAAAAGTATTAAACAAAAATTGGACATTTAATGTACACTTATCTGCAGTGTTTGAAGCATATCCATGACACTGTTATTTTTTAAAGCAGTCAATGATATTATCTGCATTATATATATATATATATATATATATATTTAGACCAGAGTTAAGTAACACAAGTTAATTACCCTTATTTAAAATTTATAGTTTACATAAACTAGTTTTAAAAATCTTTGTCAAGCACTTTGTTTAGACACTACATGTTCTTGAAGAATCATGGGAAGAAGAGTATTTATTCCTAAAGATAGGTCATGTAACAACAGTGATATTTATTTACAGGATCAACTTAGTATCAGACAGGTATCTTTACAAGATAAATTTTAATTTTATTTACCTGTCATTGAATCTTTCAAATATCATAATTGAATGTTTAGACTTCCATTAAGAGTAATATAATTATATTTGGTTTTCTGAGAATTTGAATGAAAGTAGAAAACAAAACAGAATATATTACACTTTAACATAATAATAAAGACAACACAGAGCAAACAAAACAGTAATACCCATGAACTAACCAGAATGAATACAGCTTGAGCCCCAGTGCAGAACATGGTATAAAACTGTTTTCTGAAAGCCTTCTCATGTTTCATCATGATGTGACCTGGTAAGTCTTGCCTTTATTTTTATGGCTATTTTAAGCAATCACTGTTTGTTACACAGACATTTTAGAGTGTCTCTTCCACTTCAACAATAATAATAATTGCCTAAACTTTCTTGCTTAACTTTTGCCAGGCACTCTTATAAACAAGACAAGATGCTGGGGCTATTGCACAGAATCAGAAGTATCCTTTGATCTCATTCAGGGGAAATGAAACACCTTTCCCCCCCTCCCACTTCACACCCGTTGACCTCAGCTCCCTCTCTATCCCCCATGGTAGATTATTTTGTGTCATGAACTAAGCCATCGCCAGATGATTCTAATTAAATAATCTTGTTGCAGTAACCAGAAGAACATTTTGCTTCTTTCATCTTTAAAGATGCTTAAATGGAAAAGGAGTCAGACTCACAAAGAGTACAGACCCACTAGATACAATATCCAATCATTTGCTGCATTCTGCATTCATCTCTTGCTACACCATACGATATCCTTGTGTTACCCAGTAAGACTACTAAGAAGATAATCGCTTGTTCCTTTTATTTTCCTAAACATTATGAGTTTAAAGAATAAAAGCCTTACACCTCATTGAAGCTAAATAGTAAATACATCAATTGTGAAAGATTTATATACTCTAAAATGTACCTCTATGTCTCCCACATTAATGTTAGATAATGGAACAGAACAAAGAGGTTCTCCAATTAAATTAACTCAGGCAGAGCTGTGTGTTGTTTGGACAAGCCTGGATCAATTTAAGTGAGTGAGACAAATGATGAATCTATCCACCAGCTATAGTACAGCTGAGATATGGCCCTTGTGGGGAAGGATTATTCCTAAGCCTGTGTCTCACCTTGACATTTATTTTCTGTAAGTTACAAGCTTACCCTTTAGACAGCATTATGGTAACATTCATCTTCAGTACCATTGCAAAACTTTGACATTATCTCTTCCCTGGGCAATAAAGAAGCTTGATTTCTGGATATGAAAGAACTTATGCAAAAATAAACCACACAACATGTATATTCATTGCTGTTTTCATAATCAGTAAACAGCTAAGAATGACAAACAAGACTGATAAGTGTTTAAATAATGAGTGCCTCCAATGTGGCATACCCTTTTAAACCATATGGCTGTGTAATCTTTTCCTTTAAAAACTGCACTGAGTAAAATTCATCATCTTTTCAAAAGTTATGAGTTGTGTGAATACTTCATTTTACTTCCACTTTGACTAACTGAATATTTTAATTTAGATTAAGATTCTCTTTCATACCAAATGGGATACCATTACTTCTTTTTCCCCATTTTTTAATATACAGACTATTCACAAATAATTGTTAGCAACAATAAAGGATCTCCTAGAATAGAATTAAACTATTCTGCATTACCTGTCTGTTTATTGTTCATAAGAAATACTATCCATATCACTCATATAACATAGTTCTGTACTCGTACCATTATATAAAGAAGCAGGTGCTGAAGAACAGCAAGAATATGTCATACATTACAGAATTAACTTGCTATATTTTCCTTCTGAAACTATGAGATGAGCTAAAAGTCAAGATGAAGGCAGGGGAGAGAAACAGGGGGAGTGAAAGATAAGGAGAGATGGAGATAAAGTCACAGAGAGAACACTATATTGAGATGATCAGACTAGTTCCTTCATATGCGGTAGAGCGCATTAGTAAACGCCCTTGGAATTTAAAAGTCTGACATTTCTATTCCAGTATTACCATCTATTGTATGAATTTTGATGGAAGAACTTAATCTATGTGCAACTCAGTTTCCTAGATTGGATTGACATCTACCTCAGCTGGTTAATGTGAAGATAAATGAGATAAAACATATCAAGACACATATGAGTATACATGATTATTATAAAGCTTTGCTGATTCATTAATTGTTGACAACTATTGAACACTTATTAGATGCCAGACATTGTTCTAAACAAGGTATTAACTATGATGTCATTAACAGTAAAGAGACCTGAAGCCTTATTTCCATGACAGGCAATGCAGAGGCTCCATTGAACTTTGGTTCCAGAATTCAGTGATGTGCTGAGCGTTCTAGACACCTATGAAATCATATGAACAGGTAGAATTATTAAACTGAGTTAATCTATAGTCCTAACAACTGTGAGAATATTAAAAACAAAACAAAACTTACAAAGAAAAATTAGAACATATGAAAATGAAAAAACATTTAAATATATTAACTAGAGATAAATCATTTTGAAATTACTTAACAGAATTATTTTTTAGCTTATATTTTAAAATGTGATCAACATTTCAAAACTTATCACGTTTTAATTTAAACCTATCTACCTATCAAAGATCTGTTGTATATCCCATATAGTTATCTATCATCTATGTATCTCATCTACCTATCTAATATCTGTTTGTGGTGCTGAGGACAAAACTGAGGGCATTTTATATGCTATGGATGGTCTCTTAACACCAAACTAAATTCATAGCATTGCTTACTTAGATGATATTAGCTTTTTAAGTTGAGCTGCAATCTTTTAAGAATTAAAAATAAGGTCTTAAACCATAATTAAAGCATAAATGTGATAGTGTAAAATGTCAAGAGGAATTTTTTTTTTCTTAGAGAAGGAATCAATAATTACCCTAGGCTGGCCTAAGACTCCTGTTCCTCCTACTTCTTGCTCCAAATGTTGTGATTACAGGTGGGAACCACAATATCAGACTTGAGAAAGGAAGATAAAATATTCACATGTATATTTACTTTTATATTATGTATGAGTAGTTGCCTGTATGTTTGTGTGTATATCATGTGCTTTCCTGTTACCTGACATTGCCAATAGAGGATACTAGATTATTTACACACTTGTGAGCTAAGACATAAACCCAGTCCTCTGAAAGGGCAGAATGTACTCTTTTTTCTTTTTTTTTAATTATGAATAAAGTCTCATTTTTTAATCCATGTATCCCTTTGTTCAAACTCCCTTCCCCATCCCTCCCCTTCCAGTCACTCTCTCTTTTCCCCATCTCCTTATCTCCTCCCCAGCAAGAGCAGGAGGTCCCAAGTTCCCAAGGTGGCTTAGTTCAGCATCCACTCCTGGAAAGTCCAATTTCCCCATCCTAATATCAAGACTGGGTTAGGTGTTCCTCGGGAGGGAGTGGGCTCCAAGGTGCCAGTCCAAGGTGCTTCAGATCCCAAGCTGTTCAGTGGTTGTGGTTTGCAGTTTGGGTATGCTCTGCTTTTCATTTAAAGTCCACTAATGAATGAGTACATCCCTGCTTATCTTTCTGGGTTTGTAATACCTCGCTCAGGAGGATATTCTCCAAATCCATCCATTTTACTGCGAATTTTAGGATATCATTTAACCAATGAATCACCACTTAAATATCCCAACATCTTTTAGACTCTTAAATAGTAACAAAACCTTTTGAATAACAGATAAAGTTAAAATGCTGAATTATTAAGAAATGCACAAAGGTGCAAACTAATATATTTAAGTCTAAACTATTATTTATAATGATATCTATAAATGATATCATAAACTGTATAAATGATATCATAAACTCAAAAGACAAGTAAGTAAGTGAAAGATGCTTTGATTGGAAAAAGTTTTCAAAAGCAAAAGAAATTTCCAGTTACAGTAATTTGAAAAGATGTAAGATTAAGGTTACATCTCTGTTTTGATACAACAAATTAAAAAACAAATGGGAGTGGAAAATTAAGCCAAATAATGCTAAATTTAAAAAGCTAAAACAGAAACAGTTAACAAAATTATAGACATAAATTGCTACTATAAATGTGAAAGATAGTGTGTTAGCCACTCAAAACTTAGTAAAGTTCTCAAATTCTATGTTCTCAACAGATCCATCCAGTGTAAGTATTCATACTTTGAAATATCATTGAGAGTATAAGGCAGTTCTTGGTTGCACACTAAAGGTTCTTGGATCAGAGTGTTTCTGCATTAGCTGTATTTTAGTGCTAGTTTTCTAGATGCTAGTGTATCCTTCATTGCCTAAATGCTTGCATATTTCCTAAGCAAATTCATCCATGCACAAATATAGGTCTTTCTGAGACATGAATATGCTTTTTTATCTAACCAATAGCACTGATGAGTAAAAGAACTCTCATAAATGTAAATTCATAAGCCAGTAGGTGGTTCCCCTTACCTTCTTGAAAACACAAGCCATAGAATGGCTAATCAACATAGGCTATTCTGTTGAGTGAGACAGCAATGAGAAAAGGAAGCCCATAGAAGATCTGAGAGAGACTAATGGTTTTTCAGTTCTTTTTAATACTTTCCACATGCCCTAACTTTTAAAACATTAATCTTTTCATGATAGTTTAAACAAAATTATATCATTATTTAAATTTTTACTGTTTTTTTTATTTTATGTGAATTGGTGTTTTACTTGCATGTATAATTGTGTAAGGGTGTCAGATCTTGAAATTACAGACAGTTGTTAGCTGCCATGGGGATGCTGGGAATCGAACTCAGGTCCTCTAGAACAGTCAGTGTTCCTAACCGCTGAGCCATCTATCCAGCCCAAACTTTTTCTTATTTTTAAAAACATTAAGTATTCATAAATTTAAATGCAGTAATTCTATCTCTTACAAATCTGTCTTACCTCTGGACATTCTATTGGCCCAGCATGCTTCCGCTGCATGACTCTACTGCCAACTCCTCTGGACATTCTAAAAGTAAATCAGGAAAAACATTTTGAGCAAACATATAGATTACACTGTTGTTTACTGAAGTAAGAACAGAAAGCTATGAAAGAGAAAACTATAAGAAATAGTTCAAATTTAGCATCTTCATAAAAATCAATTTTGATTTTGGGAAAAATGACTCAGTGGTAAAAGCCAGGAGTATGCCCTTCTACTTCAAGAACTTAAGGATGGGGCAAAGACATGGATCTCAGTATTTGCTGACTAGCATTGTAGCCAATCCGTGAGCTCTAGGTCTCTCTTCAGTGAAACACCCTGACTTGAAAAATAATTTGAAGATAAACTGAGGAAGACTCCCAATATTGACCCGTGGCTTCTTCCCATAGGTTTGTGATCACCCTCTCCAACCCAACACACACACACACACACACACACACACACACACACACACACACACATCAGTACTCTGGAGATATTAAAATTGTTTGCCAATCTTAGAAACAGGAAATTAGTCGTGAGATTATGTCTCCTAGAAATGTCAGAGACACTGTACCCATGAAGTGTCACCAATATGGCTGCCTACACATAACCCTAAAAGGATGACGTCAATAGACATATTAGCCTGAAAAGGGGGAAATCTGAAGAGGCCTCAACCTTAGACAACAACCAAGGAATGCTGAGTGTGAGAAAAATAGTCTTGAGGAGCTTATGGAATTAAATGAGAAGACTGTAGTGAAGATACCTATTTCCAAGATTTACTAAATTATATTAGTCATTCCAGTTTACATTTTATAAAACATGAGCTTACATTTAAAATTATTTCATTGATGAATTGTGTTTAATATTGCAACCTTGTAATTTTAGATATCAAAATTATTAAAGAAGTTTATATTACTAGATAGACAGAGTTTAGAGTACTTCTTTATTATTTTTATTATTATTAAGCTGATCAGCTTCAACAAGTTCATTCCAATGACTATATACATGATATTAAAATGATTAAGGTTAATTTTTTAAAAATTATGACACTATATTATCACTTAACATAATCTTTTATATGCATCATTTCCTGTACAAAATCATTTTAAATTCCCTTAGTGTACTCTTCCCATAAGCACACTCAACCATCCTTGACTTCTTCATATCTAAAATAAAATGAATATTATCCAAATTCTGAAATTTTGTAACAATTAATTTTGATTACTAAAAGCTTTCTCCAATTAGAGAAGACTAATTGTACTTTAAATTCAGACTGGCATTTTTAATAAAAATATTTTTCAGGCAATATCTAATACTTATGCATTTTATAAATTTTTGTTTAGGACAATTACTTGCTACTGACTAACATTTCTATGATTCTTGAAAATGTAGTGTTGTCAATATTAATAGTAAATTTAACATGAGGCAATCATTATTTTTAAGTTATTTCAAAACACGCCACAACAATGGGAATTAGATACTGATGCAGTGGGGTCCTCACTTCAGTGTTCTCAAATACCTACTTTTACTTATGTTTTTTATATTACTCTTGTTTATAGTCTATAGATAATAGTGCGTTCACTCACTACTATGTTTTGGATATGAGATGGACAATAGGCTGGGTTCTTAACTAGGGTATTATTTTGGGAGTTGATGAAAATTTTAGGAAGTGAGACCTGGTTAGAAGAAGTAGGCCTTTTTGGCTATGCTTTTGAAGGGCTTCTTGTAGCCTAGTGTTTCATATTTGTTTCGTTCTTCCCTTTTTTTCAGTTAGGGTGCATCCTGCTTTGTCACATACTCTGGCCCCAGTGATGTTCTGTTCTGTTTAACCTCAGTCCAAACAGCAGAGCCAGCAGACCATGGACTGAAACCAATAGACATTTTTAATAAAAATTGTTCCATTTGAGTGTATGTCACAGAGACTAAAAATCTAACGTACCATTCATATATAGAAATCATTACAATTAAATTACCTTGAGGCTGATGCGTATGTGGGAATTGATTTGTGTGTTTCATTCTCACAAAATGTCAATATATCTGTGTGTGATGTTTCTATCCAGGACTAACATTGTTACCTCAACATCTTTAGTAGAATGGCCGAAATCCTAGCCTGTGGCTCAGTGTAATTTATCAAGGGTGTGTGGTACATCACTTACGGAGATGAAGGTCTATTTGATATAACTATGGAAAATTGTCACTGGATTCTGTCCATAACTAGGAAGAACAGTTAGTTCTTAATGAAGTACATTGAAAACAAGAGAAAAATAGTGTCACTCATACTGTCTTCTCTGCACATTATGTTGTATTATTAATATCTTCCCATTGCATACTTATAAGAAAACTTTGAATAGTTCCCATATTTTTCCAAAAATACTTACTGTTGAATTTAGAGTAATAAATAACAGCATATACATTGTCATATTCTATCTCACAAGCTTACCCATGGGTCAACTTAAACATTTAATTTCTTTAAAAATAGTTTTTATTGGTGTGTGTGTGTGTGTGTGTGTGTGTGTGTGTGTGTGCGCGCGCGCATGATGCATATGTGTGGGCTCACATGCCATGGCCTGCCTTTGGAGGGCAGAGGACAGTCTGTGGTGTCAGTTCTCTCCACGTTTACACAGGTTTCAGGTACAGAACTCAGATTATCAGGCATGTGTAGCCAGCACCTTAAACACCGTGCCATCTCATAAGCCTTTAAATACTCCATTTTTAAAAAAATTAAGTAGTATACATTTCTCCACTATAACACTATTTTGAATGTTATTTTAAAAGTTAGCAATGAGAAAAACATCTCACATTTAAAACTTTTATTATATTAGAAATCAAAAGACACCTAGTTTTTAATTCAATATCTTTCATTACTTTTAGAAATACTTTTTCTAAGTTCCTGATTTTTCTCCAAAGATCTCATTTACTAAAGATGGCAAAGTTTCTATTTTTGCCTTTCCCTCAGTTTGTACTCCACAACTAGGTTCCTCCTTGGGCAGAGGAAACATTTGGGTAAGAAAGACAGTTGGAGTTGGCAAAGCAACACTCCTGGGAAAAAACTATTAACATGTATAAATGGATTTCCCCACAGTATAAATACTAGCCTGCACCCTCTTGGTGCCTCAGAGCCTTCCTGATGTATATATGCAGGTAGGGAGAAGTGATTCAGCCCTTTGATACAGTAATATAATAAAAGTGATCTGGCAAGCTGCGAGTCTTACTTTTCTACTCTCTTGTGGGAATGAGTTGCCAATCTTTCACTTCGGCTGATACATTTATACCTCTGAATTCTGATGCTTCTGCAACTCTGCCTCTGATAATGCATCACAGTGCTGCTGAGTGTCTCCCAGTCTCCAACCATACCACCAACGTGATGTCTACAGGTACTGACTGTCATGGCTGGGCCTACAGCTTTCAGAATGGATGTGATGAATCTTTTTAGTGAATGATCTTGTCATTTCATTTCCCTCCTTTCATTTGCTTTAGTTACTGAGGAAGATTATTGTAAAAGTCCAGTTACCTAAGAATTTAAAAAAAAATAGTATGGGAAATTTTTTATCTATGTATTGGTTTTACTTTACAATCCAAAACTATTTTCTACATAAGCAAATAGTGAGTATGTGGAAACTATTTTAGTAGAGATATTTATGGATAAGGGTTAAAATGAAATATTCTGAAATAATTTAATGTTCAATAGGTACTACTAGTTTATATTAAAATGTAATTTGTTTTGGAATTATATTTATTATCATCTTTAAACAACCATAACCTTATAAAAGTAAACCAAAATTTCCCAACACAAATGGAAATAAGCTTTAATGAATAAAGTAATTAAATGCTTTATTAAACTTGCATTAAAATGCATAATATTAAACTTAGAAAAGAAAGCAAAAATATTCAGGATTGAGTTGAACTTTTTCAAGACTGAGTTTTAGAAATAACTTTTAAAATTTGTCTTTACTTAACATTCCTAAATAAAAATTGGGATCCAAACATATTTTCTAGGCACAAGTAAGTGTATGCTCTTTGCTAATACATTTGTACTTTATGCAATAACAAATGGTCTCAGAGTTGGTTTATAGATGGCCAGAGCCTTAGAGTAACTGAATTTCTTCCATGAAACAACAATCTGTATTTATCTTTCATTTATTTAAAATGTAATTGACTCACATGGGAGAAATGAAATAACATTTTATAATTTTAGAAATAAAAGTTTGGGCTTATATTACGATTTAAAACAAACAACTTTTATGATAATTAGGCAGTTTCTACATAAATGTGAAGCTTAATTATTCATTTTTGTCTGATTTTAAATAATCAAGAGATTAAGTATATGTACACTGACAACATCACTAAATCTACTAAAGATTTCCAGAGTTTAATTCAAAAGATAATTTTGATAGTGTACTGAAACATATCTGATGGAAAATATAATAATAATCTTATAATAATTCTATAAACAGTCCCAAAAATAATGTAAATAATTATAATACAATCATACTTTTAAAATAATACATTTTATAGTTTGAGAATTAGAAAATGATATTATGTTTGAATGTAGAAAGAATATTTGATCAGTAGAAAAGTAAAACGTAAGATTAAAATAATGATGTAGTAAAATAATGTAGTTTTTAAGTTCTACTGATTTATTTAAAATACATAACAAAGCATCTAACCTATCTTCTAACCAATTTTCTAAAATAAAAAAAACAAATACCATATGACTCTTATAAATAAAATTAATTTGTAAAAAGTTGCCTTTAGTTATTTTTAAATTATTTTATTATTTAAATTATTACAATTATTTAAATTAACTGTAAAATTATAGTTACATATACACCCAGTTAAGTAAGGAATTAGTAGTTTTTAAAATGCTGTTAGATATTAAATGTGGTTAAAATTTATTTAATTTTTTTAAATCAATACTGTAATTCTTCCACTTAACTATTATATGGTAAAATTACTTCATGTCTCTTTATATTAGTTACAGACTGGAAATTTAGTCAGATATGTACGATTACATATTATT
>PVIH01030166.1:0-12536 GCA_004025045.1 Sigmodon hispidus
TCTGGGTGTATACCCTAAAGAGGCACATTCACACTCCAAAGGTATTAGCTCAACTATGTTCATAGCAGCATTATTTGTAATAGCAAGAACCTGGAAAAAACCTAGATGTCCCTCAACTGAAGAATGGATTAACAAACTGTGGTACATCTACACAATGGAATACTACTCAGCAGTAAGAAAAAATGATATCCTAAAATTCACAAGCAAATGGATGGATTTGGAGAATATCCTCCTGAGCGAAGTATCACAAACTCAGAGAGATAAGCAGGGGATGTACTCACTCACTAGTTGTCTCTAAACAAACAAACAAGAAAAAAAAACAAACATGCCCAAGCGGCAAACCACAACCACGGAACAGCTTGGGATCAGAAACACCCTGGACTGACCCTTCAAACCCCACTCTAACTATAGGAACACCAGACTCACTCTTTAGGAAGGGGGGACAAAACTGGATTTGGCCAGAAGTTGAGACTGATCTAAGCATTATTGGGTCAGTGGGACCATAGGACTGTCTGCTCCCTGCCCAGGGAGGGGATGGGGAGTTGCAGAGAAGAGAAATGTCAAGATGTGTTGGGAGGGGGAAGAGACCTTGAATGAGGATATACAGGGATGGAAAAAAAAAAATTCAGAGGGAAAGCTGAACACAAAGAAAATATATGTGTAGCAATCTTATTTGTATTTCCACCCTTGATAAGCCATGCTTATGATCCTTATCCTCTGTATAGTTATTGTTAACTCTTCCGCATTTTAAATTCTTTTTACTGTTTTTTTTTCTTTTTTTTTTGATAAATACAAAATAAAGAAGGAAAAAAAAGTGGGGTTCAAAGCTAAATAGGGAATTCTCACAGAAGAATTTCAAATAGCTGAAAGACACCTGAAGAATTGCTCAACACCCTTAGCCATCATAGAAATGCAAATCAACTCTGAGATACCATCTTACACTTGTCAAAATGTCTAAGATCAAAAACACAGATGACAGCCTATGCTGAAGGGAATATGGACTATGAGAACACTCCTCGATTGTTGGTGGGAATGTAAACTTGTACAGCTACTTTGGAAATCAGTATGGTGGTTCCTCAGAAAACTGGGATTCAGTCTACTCAATGATCCAGCAATGCCACTATTGGGCATATACCCTAAAGGTGCATATTCTTACCCCAAGGGCATTAGCTCCACTATGTTCATAGCAGCATAATTCATAATAGCCAGAACCTGGAAACAACCTAGATGCTCCTCAAATGAAGAATTATTTTTAAAATGTTGTACATCTACACAATGGAGTACTACTCAGCAGAAGAAAAAAAAAAGACATTCTGAAATTTTCAGGCAAATGGATGGATCTGGAGAGTATCATCCTGAATGAGAACCTTCATCCAGCAATGGATGGAGGAAAAAGCAAGGATTGCTAGGTAAGGTAAGCACCAGGTTGATCCGGCTGAAGAGAGAGAAAGAGGAGAGATTATATGAGCAAAGAGATCAGGATCTTGAGGAGGAGACCCACAAAAATGGCTGACTCAAGTTATTGGAAGCTTAGTGACTTTGAATTAATCACTGAGGAATCTTCATGGAAAGGAACTAAACTCTCCAAATATAAACTAGAGTCGAATGGCATGGGCAGTATGTGGAGCCTCATGCAGTAGGATCAGAGTATATTCCTGGTTCATGAACTGACATCTCGGAGCCCATTTCCTACAAAGTAACACCTAACTCAACCTTGATATTGGGGGAAACTCAGACCTGCCTCAACTGGATATGCCAGACTGAACTGACTCACCTTGGCGTTCCTTGCCCTCCCTGGGGAATGGATGGGAAGCCGGGGTGTGGGGGAGGCTGAGAGAGGACTGGGAGGAAGTGAGGAAAAACTTTAAAAAAAGAATATTAAAAAAGAAAGACAAAAAAGAACCCTGTATCATACACACAACTAACAAACTGATGTGCATGTCAAGGTCTCATATTTAAAAATGTAAAAAATCAAGGCAATATGCTACCCCCAAAAGACGACCTGTCCTATAGAAATCTTCTCTGGTGGGAATTACATAGATGAGCCTCAAGACTCAGAATACAGGAGAACAATTACAAACAGTTTCAAAGAATTTAAGCAGTTTAAAATGAACACAGACACCTGGAGATAGGATTAAAATCCAGATTCCACTCAAGAAAACACAAATGGTGATTAAAGAAAATAACAAAAGCAATTTGAGATTTTAAAAGTGAGTTCAATAAAGAGACAGAAATATTGAAGAAAACTCAAGCTGAAATAAAGACAGAAACAAAACCCCTCAATAAGCCAGTAGAAAAGGCCTACCAGCAGAATGGATGAAGGAAAAGTCAGAATATCTGGGCTTAGCAACAAAGTAGAGGAATTGGGCCACTCCACCAGCAAAAATAATATTTTTTTAAAATAAGAAAAAAATATGCAGGACCTTGAGAACCCAGGAAAAAAACAAATCTACAAATTAAAGGCATAGACAAAGGAATGGGTACAATGTAAATAGTACAATGCACTAGCATATAAAATTCTCAAAATAAATAAGTTCATCTCCTTTATACAGCTTATAGTTGGATATTTTTTCCAGTCTGATCTTTTTTGCTTTTTGTTTGAACTACTTATCATACTTATCTTTAAAGCTACCATTAATATGCTAAGATCCCACCCACCATTACATATCGCTTTGTATGCCCCAAATAGTTTTGTTTTTTTTTTTGTTTTTTTTTTTTTTGTCTCCTTTCCTTGTTGTTAAGTAGCATTTTTAAAATTAAGAAGTGAATGCTTTTTGATTTCCAAAAACTTCCTGGCTGATTTTTGAGAGATATAGCATAGTTGTTTTTTGTTTGTTTTACTTTTATTTATTGATTCTTTGTGGAATCAATACATCAATCACATCATGCATTCCAATCCCACTTATTTCCCCATTTCCTCGTCTGCCCTCTGTCCTTGCAACCTCCCCCCAAATCAAAACCAAATGTAGTTTTGGGTTGCAACTTGGACATGCTTAGCTTTTTTTTGTTTAAAGTCCACTAATGAGTGAGTACATCCCCTGTTTAACTTTCTGAGTTTGTCAAATCCAAGTGGAACAAAGACCTCAACTTAAACCCAACCACTTTGAACTTCATAGAAAAGAAAGTGGGAAATACACTTCTACAAATTGGCACAGGCCACCACTTCCTAAATATAACACCAGTGGCACAGGCACTAAGACCAACAATCAATAAGTGGGATTTCCTGAAGCTAGGAAGCTTCTGCAAAGCCAAGGACACTGTCAATAGGACAAAACAACAGCCTACAGAATGGGAAAAGATTTTCACCAACCCTACAAGTGAAAGAGGACTGATCTCTAAGGTATATAAAGAGCTCAAGAATTTAGATCCCAAAACCTTGAATAACCCTATCAAAAAATGGGGTTCAGATCTAAAAAGGGAATTCTCAGCAGAGGAATTATGCATGGCTGAAAGGCACCTGAAAAAGTGCTCTTCATCTTTAGCCATCAGAGAAATGCAAATCAAAACAACTTTGAGATACCACCTAACACCTGTTAGATTGGCTAAGATAAAAGGCACAGATAACAGCCTATGTTGGAGAGGATGTAGAACAAGGGAAACACTCCTCCATTGTTGGTGGGATTGTAAGCTTGTTCAGCCACTTTGGAATGCAATATAGAGGTTTCTCAGAAAATTGAGAATCAATCTCCCCAAGGACTCAGCAATACCACTTCTGGGTATATACCCTAAAGAGGCACATTCACACTCCAAAGGTGTTAGTTCAACTATGTTCATAGCAGCATTATTTGTAATAGCAAGAACCTGGAAACAACCTATATGACCCTCAACTGAAGAATGGATTAACAAACTGTGGTACATCTACACAATGGAATACTACTCAGCAGTAAGAAAAAATGATATCCGGGGCTGGAGAGATGGCTCAGCAGTTAAGAGCACCGTCTGCTCTTCTGGAGGACCCGGGTTTGATTCCCAGCACCCACATGGCAGCTAACAACTGTCTGTAGTGCCAGTTCCAGGCAAAGAACAAGGCAAATAAATAAATAAAAGTGTTTAAAAAAAAAAAGAAAAGAAAAGAAAGAAAATGTGTCTTTTAAAAAAAAAAAAAAAGAAAAAAGAAAAAATGATATCCTAAAATTCGCAGGCAAATGGATGGATTTGGAGAATATCCTCCTGAGTGAGGTATCACAATCTCAGAAAGATAAGCAGGGGATGTACTAACTCATTAGTGGTCTCTAAACAAACAAACAAGAAAAAAAGCCAAGCATGCCCAAGTGGCAAACCACAACCACTGAACAACTTGGGATCAGAAACACCCTGGACTGACCCTTCAAACCCTACTCCAACTATAGGAACACTTGACTCACTCTTGAGGGAGGGGGGACAAAACTGGATTTGCCAGGAGTGGAGACTGATCCAAGCATTATTGGGTCAGTGGGACCATAGGACTGTCTGCTCCCTGCCCAGGGAGGGGATGGGGAGTTGCAGAAAAGGAAAATGACCTGATGTGTTGGGAGGGGGAAGGGACCTTGAATAAGGATATACAGGGATGGAAAAAAAAATTCAGAGGGAAAGCTGAACACAAAGAAAATATAGGTGTAGCAATCTTATTTGCATTATCACCCTTGATAAGTCATGCTTATGATTTTTATCTTCTTTATAGTTATTGTTACCTTTTCAGCATTTTAAATTCATTTTACTGTTTTTTTGATAAATACAAAATAAATAAAGAAGGGAAAAAAATAAAACAAAGTAACTCCAAAACAAAAAAGAAAAGAAAAGAAAAGAAAGTAAATGGGTTTGAGTACATCAGAAAACTGTATTTTAAGACACACTTTAACAGGTTTATGATTTGCTTTATGAACTTAGGAAAAGTTTTAAAATTCTCAATTTTTTTAAATAAATCTTTAAAAATGAAAAAAAAAAACCTTTCTAAGTTTGTGAAACCTTGCTCACTGAACATCTTGGGATCTGAAACACCTTGAACTGGCACCTTGGAGCCCATTCCCTTCAGAGGAACACCTGACCCAGTCTTGTTGTTGGGATGAGGAAAGCTGATCCTGGAGTGGATGCTGAACTAAGCCACAATGGGATCTTGGGACCTCCTGGCCTTGCTGGGGAGGAGATAAAGTGATGAGAAGAGAGAGTGATTAGGGGGGCAGGAGGGGAAAGGAAGCCTGAACAAGAGGATACATGGACTAAAAAAAATGACTATTTTATAATAATAATAATAATAAATAAATCAAATCAAAACAAAACCAAACCAAATATAGATAAAATGAAATAATAAACAAGCAAATAAATAACATAAAAAAGAAGAATCTTATTGTGGAAGCTGTAGTGTGGCCCATTAAGACACAATTTGCCCTTTTGTCTATTCATCTTTTTTGCAAGTGTTCATTACAAGTCATTGGTCTGGCTCTGGCTTCTGCTACACCACTAATAATGGACACTCACTGGGCTCTTCCGGGGCATCTTGTTCTTGTCCTGTGTCATAGAGATCCTGTTTTGGTTCTGTAGGTTTGCCCCCTTCACATGCCCCAACAGTTCTTGGATGAGGTAGATGTTGGGGTGGGTCAACTCATAGTCCTGGATCACAATCAAGCAGGAACCACTGGCCCCATGTAGGGCTTAATCTGCAGAGGACACAGGTGGAGCTCGCCCATCTTTTTGGTCTGGGGGTGCCACAATCAACCAGGAGCCATACAGATCTCTAACATGATCAGAATCAGCTTCATATTTAAACTGACTTCATTAATATGCATAAACTTTATCCCTACACAGTCTTTTGTGTACTTTTGAGGTAAAAGGCTTTACAGAGAGCCTTGTGTTTAAATGTTTGTGTGCAGCAGATGGCACTGCTCTGGAAGGCTGTGGAACTTTAAGGAGGTGAAATTGTGCTATAGGAAGTATATTACTAAGGTAGATTACACAGCCTAGCCCATCTCCAATCCTCTCTGCTTCCTGACTGCAGATACAGTTGGCCAGCAACCTTACATTCCCACCTCTTCAACTTCCAAGAAGCTTTCCTGCACTAGAACTCTAATTTCTTAGATTTACATAACACTTTTAATAAATATATATATATATATATATATATATATATATATCCTGTATTAGTAAGTTTCCTCATGGCTCTGACAAAGTACCTGGAAGACAGCATCGAAGGGAGAGAGTTGGGTCTGGTTCACAGTATCAGAGATGCCAGCCAAGGTCTTCAGGAAGACTGGAGGAAGAATAGAGCAAATGCAAATTGGGGACCATGTGTAACCTTCTAGGCACACCATTGGCAACAGACTAGAGGTGTTGGTTATAGGGAACCAAGTGTCCAAAACATCAGCCTTGAGGGATGTTTCATATTCAAACCATAGCTGTTTCCTTGTCTCTGTGTCCCTACCACCTTAATAGAAAGCATGTTTAAGTGTTCTCTAGAGATCCATAGTCAAATCAGACCCCAGATGAGCTTGCTTTCTTACATAAACATGAAACTTCCCCCCCCTCACACAGAGAGAGAGAGAGAGAGAGAGAGAGAGAGAGAGAGAGAGAGAGAGAGAGCTTTTCTTACTTAAACTGGCAAAACATAGTACCAAGTAAGCATGATGGCATTGACCCAAAGACTCAATCCATAAAAAACTGAATCTGGAAAATCAGGAGTCATAGCAGCCTGGGTTATAAGGGAAATACATATAACTAATGTCTATAAACAGTGTTCCAACACATACACAAATGAAAGATATGCATATAACATAGAAATGGATTAAAAGACAATTGGACCAGAATGGCATATGATCTTGAACAAGACTATATGTATAAATATAAATTTCATTACTGGCATTCTTATTTTTGAGCTTGAATAGTTCTCTGTGTAGAGGAGCAGAACATGATGCAGTAAAAATTGTTTCCTTGGTCTTAAATAAAACTGGAAGATCTAAGCATGAAAGAGACCACATTTAACACTAAAATGCCAGAGGCATAGTGAGAAAATTAAGCAAAATCAAACTAAGACCCTGGTGAATATGTCTGGTACTTAGAAAATGAGAATGTCAAATCCGGTAGGATCTGCCATCCTAGACAATACTCATAATGGGCCAAGAAATGGAAGACATCTTTACCCAACATGAATATACACTGTCAAAGATGCTTCTGTCGATCAAATTAAACTAATAGGACCCTGTCCGTATAATTCAGTCTCTTTCCACATATCTTCTGTTTTCCAGCTATGCTTGGCTTGTTTGTAGGGTCTTTCCATCACAAAGTCTAACCAAGCACTAAAACTTAAATATGTATAGCATCCCCCGGAGATCTATGGGTTAAACTCTTATCCCCAGGATGGTACAATTGGAAGTACTTTGGGGAAGTAGGACCTTTTTGAACAACTAAGGCACAAAGGTACCACATTTCTCAGACTCTCTCTGCTTCCTGGCTCATGATATAAGTGGTTTGCTCCAACATAGAGTGCTCATCATTGCTACACAGAGAGATTGTCAGAGACCCAAAGTATTGAGGCCACAAGATCTTGCATTAGGCCTACCAGAATCATGAACTAAATACTTTTCTTTTCTTTTCTTTATAAGTTAGTTGCCCTGGTATTACATTGTACCATTAAGTTAATAATTCACCAAGCTGTCATCATTACTATCCACTCAGCTTTATTACTGCAGAAATAACGGAAGGTACCAATACTACACAGCAACAGCATGACATAGCTATTTAGAAGCCAGCTATGAATGCTAATTATCTTGGAAATCTTCCTTCCTGGCAATGGTACTAACTTATTCTCTTGCTGACATTTGGATTTTCTTTCCTCCTTACTGAGCTTCAGCAAGAACCATCATTACTGCCTTCCTTATACAGGGCCATGGATCTCAAAGGATACGGATGTAGTAGAGAGCAGGTACTATCACCTTGACCTTGAGGCATGGCCTCTTGACCAGCGTAGATCTAAAATTTCCCTATGACCTTGGGGCACCATTATTAGGGGCCTGTTTGGAGGGCAGCATAAGATCAGAGACACAGTTGCGGTAACCCATTTTCTTTCCTGCTTTGGATGGAGGACCTGAACACAGAGTGAAGCCACATGGAACCAGTCCAGCCTTTCCAGCCTTCTTTCCATACTTAATCTTTACTTTTTAAAACCTTTCTTTGAATACACTTCTTTCCAAACTTTTCATTTTAATATTTATAGTGTTTAAATTATCCACAGTAAACAACAAATTCTCCTAACAGCAATCTCTGAAACATCTAGAAAAAAGATAGTTCCCCACAAAATGATTCTCCCTGGTTCATTATTATGACTTTGAGTTGATGTACACCACTTAATGATTGGTTTTGAACTACAAACTGTTCGGGGCTGTTCCAAGATTGCTTACTAAGCCTATTCACCATGTTACACCACTAACCAGAACTTCAGATAGCCCTAGCCAGTACTCTGAGACTGGCTACAAATGTTACAGCCAGTCCTATGTCCCTCTTTCAATAAGTTCTGTTTTCTCAGGATTGGATGATTGTGACTCTGTTAGGGTGGTTATAAGGTATATTAGAGTTGAGAGTGGAATAATGAAGTTAGACTCAGGAATCCCTTTTAGAAAAGAAAAAAGGAGAATAGATAGAGCCAATATAGATAGATTATTATATCTACCAATAAACAAATTTAGCCAACTATTAGCCATAGACAATTTGCACTGGTATGGATTTGTGTATATTGATATAAATGTGAAATTATTCTCTATATCTGTTTAATATCTTAAATTTGTATATTGATACAAATTCAAATATATTTCTCATATTGTGCACATGCTTCTACCTCTGTTTAAAATATTTTGTACATTAATACATGTTAAGAATATTGTTATTTGTACTATATAATTTCTACCTCTGCTTAATCATATTTGTCATTTTATATATATATACATATATATAATACCACTGTTTAAGATATTTTGTATATTGATGCATATTAAGGATAGCATTGTCATTTTCACTATACATTTTTACCTCTGCTTAATATATTTTGCATGATTGTCATACTCAGAGTCATTGTCCCTATACTATATGTCTGTTTACAGACTATTTTTATAATATAAGCCTCAGTCTTTAAGTCATCTAGGTTGATAAGAATTACAGGTTATAGTCACCCATGTTTGTCATATTATAGTCATATTAATTAGGTTTTCTAGATATATAATAACATATGCCAGATGGATAGGCAATCTTCAAACACTTCATAGACCTAGAAAATATGGCGGCAATTTAAATGTTTTATTATTCAGAATTTGGCTTACACAATTGCTTCTGGCAGCACCATTTTTTTCCAGAGATGATGTTGAGCATCAAAGACTCTCCACATGGAGTTTGTCTTCCTTGGCAGATAATGACCTGTTGGGCAAAAAACTGCCCTTACCTTGACTGCTAACAGTAAGCACACTGTCCAATCCAAATGAGCAGGACAAAAGATAAGAGACTGCTGAACCCTGCCAAGATAGGATAAAATGGTTTGTCAAAATACCCTGCTTCTGAAACATCTGTCAAATATTCTGGGCATATAGCCAAAAATTTGGATACCCACCATTGCAGAAAAGCTTTGAGTGACTATCCAGGGAGCAACTGTCTATGTCTTCTCTTGCTAAATTTCAGAAGTTGTCTGCTTGCATTTCCTGCTTACTCAGGTAATATATTTTCCTTTTCAGGTCTTTAATGGGGTTGAAGACTAAATAGTTACAGTTATGACCATCCCATATCTTAGCTAAGAGCATTTAGGTTCCAGATTCAAGATAAGACAGCCTTGAAGTAATCTCTACATTTTGCCACTTACCAATATTCTGTACCTTTAGTATATGTTTCATGTTTGATGCTGCTCTTATTAGCTGTTGTTTCACTTTGTTTAGGTTTTACCCTTTTTCTCTCCTGGACATTACTTTATAATTGTTCCTATTGTTTATAGTTTTATATTTATTTTTAGAACGTTCTTATTTAGACAAAAGGGGGACATGTAGTGGAAAGCAGGTACTATCACCTTGACCTAGCGGCATGGCCTCATGGTCAGCATAGAGCCAGAATTCACCTATGATCTTGGGGAACCAGTATTAGGAGGGAGGTTAGAGGGCAGCTTAAGATCGGGGTACATATTTGCAGCAGCCCCTTCTTCTCTCTCGTGCTCTTGGATGGAAGACCTGACCCACAGAGTAAAGCCTCATGGACCAGTCCAGCCTTTCTAGGAACTGCATGATGGTTTAATCCCTCTTGTATCAGTGAGTGTCCCCCTCTGAAACCCTTAATAAACAATTACCTTTTTTAATCAGTTGCCAGTGATCATTACAATAATATATTGTTTCTTACCAAGGAACTTACCTTATAGCAAAGGCAGAAAGGGTAACAAAATAACTTCTGCTTTTATCATGTGTCCATTATCTGAAAGCAGCTGGACTTACAGAACAGTGTAATAAGTTACAGGAGACTGGTTCCCTCCAGCTGAGAAACAATACTCTTATCAGAGTAGACAGACGAGACGCCTTGTGTGGTTCACTGCTTCTGTAGTCAGACTATGGGTCGACAAGCCAGTAAGCAGAACTGATTATAACATTTCTAAATTAAAACTAAAACATATTTTCAAAGATTCTACACATCCTCACAACCCCATCCGCCAAGTTAATAGTCTAGAGCACAAGGATGGGAAAACCATCCCACTGAAATGTCAGGTACTCTTTTTGCTCCTATGCCCTGAGTAAATAGATAAAATGAGGTGTTATAGAATCCAATAGCAACAGACACAGATTATCAAAAGGGAATACAGGTTTTGTTTCCCATAACGACAGCTAAGTATGGTTAGACACTTCCCTAAGATTTTTAATGATGAGTTTTGAATGGATGAATACAGAAAACGTAAAGAGGCAAGATTAGTTATACCTTAGAGTTATGCCAAAACTGAGAAAAGAACCAGCAGATCAGAGCCTGATTGCTGAGGTATGGCTGAGTCAAAAGATACACCATTCTGTTTAAAGCTGTTTACCAACCATGGTAGTGATTGTTTAAGTTTATATTAAGTACAACTGAAACATCCCTTTCTTAATCTCCCTTGTTTACCTCACATGTATTCCAGCTGCATGTGACTGACTGTTGATTTCTGCACTTCCCAGTGGATGTGTCCACCATTTCCATCATTGCAGGGAATTTCACTGCGTATCAATGACCAATGGGAGAAACAAGGTCATTATCATTTTCACCTCCTTCTTTACTGTCACTATCTTTTAATCAGCAGGGTTCTTATGAGTAGCAACTAACCCTTCCGTTTTTGTCTTATTTTATAAGACAATGATGATAAGGAATTACACAAAAGCAGGTAAGACATAAAAACAGAGCATATGCTTCAGATTCAAGGAATGATGTAATCAAGACCCAGCACAAAAACCAGAGATACGGACTCTCGAGCTTCTCATAGCCAGCTCTGCCATTGGCCAGAGACCAGAGGTATTCAACTATCTGTCTATAATGTGTTCCCTTTGGGAGAGACTGATTTGAAGCCCAGAAACCCAGGAAGAAGAGAAGAATCAGAAGTCACCCACGCAGCAGTTTAGAGTGATAAAACAAATGTCTGGCTGCAGTGTCCGGGATTCACGGAGGCCATGGAGACATCAGGAGGTACTAGTGGTTTCTTCCTACATGTCTGTCTTCCTTCCACTCAGTTCTATGATCAGCAATTTACCTCATCTTTCCAGGGGAGGGGGAAATCTTTTTAACTTACCCAGATTCTGTTTTTATTATTTGCAAATAAAAGCTCTGATTGAAACAGCAAAAGGATTAATGACACATCGGTATTATTTTCTAAAACCTAAAACACTATAATTTGAAGAGGTATTTTTATTTTGGGGACACTGGAAGAAATAAAAATGCATGATGTGCAAAGTGAAGGACATGAACCAAAAGGCAACAAGGAATATGGAATCTAAAACCATAAAGCAGCTAACAGAGGCCAAGCATGGAAGTTATGATAATAAATTGTATTCGCTTCAATTTCCCATTTAGAAGAAAAAATTTAAATCTAGGTAACTGTTGAAACATAAAGAAGTCATCAAATGGACAAGAAATGTGTTCAAGAAACTGTGATAAACAAAGGCTTATCAGATAAGTGAAATCTCTAAGGAAGAAAATGTGAGTCTTTTTATTTCAAACAGAATTTAATGTAACGCAAAAGCTTCCCATGGGAAATTGGCTGTTCTGTATTCATAAAAGAGAAAATCTACATAAATTTTGTAATAGCCATGAACCTTTATGTAGCATATAAAAGCATCGAATTAAAAACAGAAATGGGGCTGCTATGAGAGATTGTAAAAATACCTTTTCCACATTTTTTTTTTCCTTTATTTTGTATTTATTAAAAAAAAAAACACACAGTAAAAAGAATTTAAAATGTGGAAGAGTTAACAATAACTATATAGAGGATAAGAATGATAAGCATGGCTTATCAAGGGTAGACATACAAATAAGATTGCTACACCTATATTTTCTTTGTGTTCATCTTTCCCTCTGAATTTTTTTTTTTTTCA
>PVIH01030167.1:0-12535 GCA_004025045.1 Sigmodon hispidus
AGTCTGGAGTGGTGCTGCTTTCAAGGATTTTTTGTTGTTCTTTTTGTCTTGCTTGGTTTTGATTCATTGTTCAGGCTTGATTCAGCTATTGTTGGTCTTTCCATAAGCTATTGAAAATTTTTTTCATTTTCCACAAATGCACTGGAAATTTTATGAGGATTGTGTTATATATGTGGATCACTTTAATTAGGATGACCAATTTTACAATAGGAATCTTAAAATATTGATGTTAATAAGTCATTGCCTGCTATGGTGACATCTTCATTTGCTTACTTTCACTGTCTTACAGTTTTCTTGTACAAATCTTTTACTTTTTCATGACATTTATTCTAATTTATTATTCATTGAGAACATTTTGAATGCCATGGTTTTCTTGACTTTTTTCTCTGTATGGTCATTTCCTTTAAGCAGGCTACTATTATGGATGCTCAGATTAAAAGCTAGTATTTTACTAAATGTATTTATCAGCCATTGGGGTTTTCTTGGCTAAATGTATGATTTTTATATTGAATAGTATTACCTACAAATGAAAGACGGTTTCATTTCTTCCTTTCTCTCTGGTATCCCATTTATTTTCTCTTGTCATCCTTCTCTCAGTCTTCCAATATGATATTGAACAGGAAGAGGAAGAATGGTCATTGGTGTCATGTTCCTGATTTTACCAAAAATGTGTTAGGTGTTAATAACATGTTAGCTCAGTATTTGCTCTTTATTGCCTTTATTTTGTTGAAATTGGCCCCTTTTCATTCCTAGACTCTCTGGAATATTATATCATAAAGTGATGATGGATATTGTTAATGAACGTTTCTGTGTATAATGACATACTTATGTGGTGTTTTTTTCTTGAGTCTTTTTTTGTAAAGTATGGTATGAAAGTACTATTTCTAAACTGAATTTGTCAGAAAAGTTCTTCCTATCTTCTTGATTCGGCCTTCAATTTGATTATTTCTCACAGTCTGCACATCTTGGATCTGTTTGCTCTAGAGCTTTAAAGTGTTTTCATAAGTCTCCAGTGTGAGATTTTGATTCTTTCTGAGACACATTGTGCTATGAACTTTCCTCTTAGCATTACTGTCAATCTGTCCTGTAAGTCTGGATATGTTGTTCATTCATTTTAATTAAATTCAAGAAAGCCTTTATTTTTTATTTCTGCCATGACTCTCAATGGAGAATTGTTCAGTTTCCATGATTTTGTGGTCTTTATGTTGTTTCTGTTTTGTTGAAATCAAGCTTCAATCCATGGTGCTCTAATAGAATAAAGGGTGTTGGTGGTGGCATATCAATTTTCTTGTATCTTATGAGACTTGCTTTGAGACTGAGCATGTGATCAATTTGGAGATGTTTTCATGAGGTGCTAAGAAAAGAGTTTCTTTTGTTTTTGGATTACAAGTTCTCCAGAAATTTCTTGGGTTTTTGTTAGCCATGATGTCTGTTATCTCCAGCATTCCCAAGAGGAAAGGAATCAAAGACTCATTTCTAAATGCACAAAGCTCTGGATATTGAATTTTGACAAAGAAGCTAAAATAATAAAATGCAAAAGAGAAAGCATTTTCAACAAATGGTGTTAAAATGTCACATTGAAGAATACAAATAAATTCCTTTCTATCTCCCTGCCTAATACTCAAGTTCAGGAGATCAAAAACATCAACATAAGTCCAGATATACTGAACCTGATAGAAGAGAAAGTGGGAAATGCATTGGCACAGGACGCAACTTCTTGAATCGAAGACTAATAGAGCAGTGACCCAGATTTTAATTTATTAATAAATAAAACCTAATGAAGCTGAAAAGCTTCTATGAGACAAAGGATACCATCAATAGGACAAAATGGCAACCTACAGAATGGGATGAAATCAGCTCCAACCTTACTCCTGACAGAGGGAATATTTCCAAAATACATAAACATTCAGGAAACTAGACAGAAAAACCCAAATAATTCAATTAAAAATAGGATGCAGACCTAATGAGAGAATTCTCAACAGAAGATTATCAAATGTCCAAGAAACTTTTATCCTGTAAAACTCAACTTACAACTGTCAGGACGGCTATTGTCCCAAAGTAAACTCATGTTGAAGAGGATGTGGAACAAGAGGAACACTCTTTACCTGGAGGTGGGAATGGACACTTGTACAACAACTCTACATCAAGATGGAGGTTTTTTAGTAAATTGGAAATTCATATACTTTAAGACTCAGCTATAACACTCTTGGGTTGATAGCAAAGAATGCTTAATCATACAAGGACACTTGATCAGCTGTGTTCAGAGCAGCTTCTGATATAATAGCCCAAACCTGGATACCAGCTACATGTCCAACAACAGAAGAAAGGATATAAAAATAGAAATCTTCCTGGGAAGAATGTCACTCATGCATAAAACTGCGGATCACATGGAAGAGCAGTATGGGGAATGGCACTGGGAGTAGAGGTGGAATGGAAAGATGTTGGGATGTAATGTAAATAAATTTAAAATAAAAAATTATGATGAACATGCAAAATGAAAGAAAGTAACAAATACATATAGTTCCCTATTTGTAGTTAGTCAAATAGGTTAAAATTTTCTAGTGTTCATTGGGACACAGGATGATTTTAAGTTCTTTGAGGAAATAATTTGTTCATATAATCCACTTAAAATGAAGAGAATGTTTACTTCTAGACTACATTGTCATGAATGTACAACTAAATAGTCTTTTGCTCATTTCAAAGAAAAAATTAACTGTTTCCCGATAATTATTCACTGGACTTAATGGACACATTTTTAAGAAGTGAGTAGTGAATAGTTCACATGGATTCTAAGCTGTATATATTTGCAATTGACACAATCTGTTCAGAGAAACAACATGAAGAATTCTGCTCATTGTCATCTTGAAACATTGTAAAGACATTTAAAATTTGTGAACCGATTAAATTTCCTTTAGTGAATTTTAACTTGATGCTGAAATATTATGCCCTGGATATTTAAGATGTAGAGAATAGCCAATATCCTTCACAATAGCTTGTGAACACAGTTTTAAAAATGCACAATAAATAAACAGTACTTGCAAATTAGAAAAAGTCATATCAAAAAGATAGTTGTTCTTAACCAAATTGTTTTTGTGTCAGAAATGCATAGATGGTTTGAAAAACACAATTCAACAGTCACAGAAATGGGCTTAGACACAAAATTCACCTAATCTTCTCCATAGATGCCCACAAGGCTTTTGTCAAAATTCAACATTTCACCATGATAACAGTCTCAGAGAGTGTAAGACCAGAAGGAACATATTTCAACACAATAAAAACTATGTGAGAAGAAACTCAAAACCCACCTCTTCCTAAATGAATGGAGACATGAAGGAACTTCTTTGAAGTCGAGAAGACACAGGCTTGTTAAGGATCTTTACTTCTCTTCAATACTGTGCTTTATCCATTAGCTGGAAAAATAAGCCGGGAGAAGGAAACTAAAAAGAGAGTAAAGGGAAAAATCAATCATATTTGTCTTAGTTGAAGTTTCTGTTACTGAGAAGGTACAACAGGACCATGGATAGTCTTATAAAGAGAAACATTTAAGTGGAGTGGAATCCAGTTTTAGGCATTTTGTACATTATTATGTTGGGACATAGCAGCATGCAGGCAGATATGGTTCTGAATAAGGAACTGAGAGCACTGCATCTTGTTCAGCAAGCAACAAAAAGAGCCTATGTCTACTCTGAGCATAGCTTGAGCATAGAAAACATCAAATACTCCCCACCAAGGCTAACTTCTACCAACAAGGTCAACCTTCTACAAGTCTACACCTCCTGATAGTGACAATTCCTATAATCTTATGGGGCCCAATCTCATTCAAAAGACTACACTCTTTAAAAAAATCTTTGTGATGATAGTGTAAGCATTTATTGTTCTTATAATATCCTCATAATTTATTTGGGAATGAAAATTAGAATTAACAATCTTTACATTAATTACTTTTATTAATATTACACATCAGATCATATTCTATTAATGTGTTTCCTCAGTTATTTGTGCCGCTTACATAGTGAGATGCCATGAGAAATAAAGGATACATGTAAACTTTACCATGAACAGTAGATTTGCCATTAAAGTATTTTTTGTTCAATGTATACTTTATAGAATTTCAAGTACAATTGTCATAAAATTAGGAATTCAGGTATGTTGTTAAAATCAATAAGACAGTTGTAATAAGTGTTACCAATACTATTTTGACAGAGTGTGTCTGGCCCTAATGGACTGCAGGAATCTTCCACAGAAATTTCCCACTCATCCAATATGAGCAATGCTGCTGAAAACTGTGTAGTAAGGCATCCAGAGATAAGTAAGTAGTATAGTTTAGAATATACTTGTCTGTAAATAATTGTGTATAGAACACAACACTGCCTGTTATAAGCACACAAAATATTACCAACTATATATATAGTAAGCCAAAGAGTAAAATAGTAATAATACCCATAAGCTATCAAATATGAGTAAGAAGATTTAGGCAGTCCATGAAGAAGCCATTCCTTTCACACCTCTTAGTTGTTTATATTTAATTTGCATTATCTTCAGAAATATATGAGATAAACTTAAATATGTAAGTGAAGGGGACTTCTCCACAGTGGAGAATACCTCCCACACCCCTGGTTAGGCTCAAAACCACATCTAAACATTTCTTTTCACAAACATCTTTATCATACAGAGAAACGAAATTACATATTTCCACTTCAGTTTACATTTAATTCAAAGTATTTTTGGTAAATAAAAGTATTTTTTTCCTAATGTGCTTTTATTATAACAATGAATATCTTTTCCCTTAATGCTCCTCATACTTTCCTTAGTGAAATATGTGTACTTTTTAACAGCATCTGTCATGGAAGACCAAAAGGATGCACCAGAGGAAGACCAGAGACAGCACAGTCTTAGAAAAACTAAGTGGCCATTTGTAAGTAAAGACTTAAAATTACATCGCACACTTTGTGCTGTTTCCACAGGAATGTTCCACAGGCCAAGTAATATTACATTGAATGTATCTTTTAGAATTAATGCACCACATTGAAATGTTTTTAAAAATAATAGTTATTTATTCTTTGAAGCTTCCATTCAGCAATGACTCCCTGTAACTCATGCTGGTATTCATCATTCTTTGCTTAATGTAATTAATAGTCCACCTATTCCAAATAGAGCTGACCATCTCTGAATTTCTTTGAAGACACCTACTACGACATGGCAATTCTGCCAGCAGGCATAAGGCCACAGACAAATGTAATATTATGTTTCTGGCCCAGACTAGCCCCCAAGATCTGGACCAGCATTCCCAATAAACTGCCTACAGCTACTTGGTCCCAATAATCAAAGACTTAAATTAATTACATGCTGTTTAGCCTATGACTCAGTCTTATTGCTAGTTATCTCTTTCACCTTAACTCAACCCATTTCTATTATTCTATGTCTTGCCTGGTGTCTCAGGGCTTACCTGTACTTTTACATGTTGCTCTCTTGGCAGCAGCTTGCAGTGTCTCTCTCTGACTCTACCCTTCTTTCCATTTTTCTATGCTCAGATTTCCTGCCTGCTTCTAAGATGCTTTGGCATAGGCCAAATTAGTTTCTTTATTATCCAATGACCACTCACAGAATACAGAAAGATCCCTCATCAGACAAATTAGTCACAGCCATCAGTTTCCAACTGCTCCTCAGATAGTTCTGGAGCCTTGGGAGATGCTTCCTCATTCATGCTGAAATCTTGACTGACTTGCTCTTTGCAAATCTATTTAAGACACAACTGCTTTGAGTTGATCTTCACAAGACTGATGTCATGCTCCCAGAAACATTTCAATGTATTTCTCTCTAGACTCAAATTTCTATATTTTTCTGATCATTCTTCTTCAGTGTTTCTTGAGCTTTCAGTGGTGGGAGGTAAATAGAAATGACCCATTTGAAGATGAGCACTCCAAGTGGCTTATTCTGATCACATTAACAAGACACAAGTCTCTACATTAATCACTGCCCTCTGCCAAAAATTATCTGACCAACACTGAGAACAGAACTAAGAAGCCTATGGATATAAACATAATGATACCACTAGCTGATACCACAATCGTCTTGACTAGCTTATAACTTTTCTGACTTAAGCTTTTGACAAGGTTTACATCATCAGACACTAAAGGCATCCTATGGAGCAGATATCACATTCATTAATAAGAAGTTTGGTTATTTACATAACTACTGTGCAACCATTGTGGATAGATTTCCTGACTGGTCAGTATTTGTATATAAAAGAGCCATAACTGGATAGATTCTTGATATATTTCATAACCAATAATGTAAAGTAAAAATTTTATACTTATAGAAGCCAGACTTTACTTGTAAATTGGAATTGACTTCTAAAATCCCTGTTACAAGACTGGGTAGTGTCTTTGACAAGGGCATTTTAAAACTTAGTTATGATAAACAATCAGGATGTTCACTAATATTTTATATTCTTTGGGTGGTATGGAGGTCTTCTTCACCAATAGCCCATAAAGAAGTGTTCTGTCCCTGGATTCTAGAATTTCACCAAAACTCTGATATCATCTGGGGCAACTCAAGACATTCCAAGTACCATTTACCAAACACTTTTTGGTATATTTTAAAAATATTTCACAAACGAGTAGATTACATGAGGTTTCATAAGCCTTAGAATTTGTTAAGATATTCCTTAGTCTCTGCTGATTTATCTTCTATCCTCATTGACTTTTTTTTCTTTATTTATTTTGTATTTATCAAGAAAAACCGTAAATTGAATTTAAAATGCTAATAAGTTAACAATAACTATAAAGAAAATAAAAATCATAAGCAAGAATTATCAAGAGTGATAATGCAAATAATTTGCTACACATACAATTACTAAGTGTTCAGCTTTCCATCTGAATTTTTTTTTCTATCCCTGTATATCCCTTCCCGCTCCCACCACATCAGATCATTTTTTTCTTCTGCACAACTCCCCATTCCCTACCTGGACAGGCAGCAGACTGACCCATGGTCCCACTGATCCAATAATGCTTAGTTCAGTCTCCAATAGTGGCAAATCCAGTTTTATCCCCCTTCCCTCAAGAGTGAGTCAGGTGTTCCTCTAGGTGGAGTGGGACCTGAAGGGCCAGTCCTTGGTGTTTCTGATCCAAAGCTGTTCAGTGGTTGCGGTTTGCAGCTTGGGCATGATTTGATTATTTCTTGTTTCTTTGTTTAAAGACCACTAATGAGTGAGTACATCCCCTGCTTATCTTTCTGAGTTTGTGATAGCTCACTCAGGAGGATATTCTCCAAATCCATCCATTTGTTTGCAAACTTTAGGATATCTTACTGCTGAGTAGTACTCCATTGTGTAGATGTACCACAGTTTGTTAATCCATTCTTCAGTTGAGGGACATCTAGGTTGTTTCCAGGTTCTTTCTATTACAAATAATGCTGCTCTGAACATAGTTGAGCTAATACCTTTGGAGTGTGAATGTGCATCATTAGTGTATACACCCAGAAGTGGTATTGCTGGGTCCTTGGTGAGACTGATTCTCAATTTTTGGAGAAACCGACATATTGCATTCGAAAGTGGCTGAACAAGCTTACACTCCCACCAACAATGGAGGAGTGTTCCCCTTGCTCTGCATCCTCTCCAACATAGGCTGTCATCTGTGCCTTTTATCTTAGCCAATCTAACAGGTGTTAGGTGGTATCTCAAAGTTGTTTTGATTTGCATTTCTCTGATGGCTAAAGATGATGAGCACTTTTCAGATGCCTTTCAGCTATTCATAATTCCTCTCCTGAGAATTCCCTTTTTAGATCTGTACCCCATTTTTTTGATTGGGTTATTAAAGGTTTTGGGCTCTACATTCTTGTGCTCTTTATATATCTTAGAGATCAGTCCTCTATCACTTGTAGGGTTGGTGAAAATCTTTTCCCATTCTGTATGCTGTTGTTTTGTCTTATTGACAGTGTCCTTGGCTTTACAGAAGCTTCCTAGCTTCAGAAGATCTCACTTATTGATTGTTGGTCTTAGTGTCTGTGCCACCGGTGTTATATTTAGGAAGTGGTTGCCTGTGCCAATTCGTAGAAGTGTATTTCCCACTTTCTTTTCTATCAAGTTCAAAGTGGCTGGGTTTTTGTTGAGGTTTTTAATCCACTTGGATTTGAGTTTTGTGCAGGGTGACAGGCTTGGATATATTTGCATTTTTCTACACACTACCAACCAGCTATGCCAACACCATTTGTGAAATATACTATCTTTTTTCCACTGAATGTTTTGGGCCTCTTTGTCAAAGATCAGGTGTTCAGAAGTTTTTGGGTTAATGTCTGGATACTCAGTTCTATTCCATTGATCCACAAGTCTGTTTTTATGCCAGAACCAGGCTGTTTTTATTACTGTATCTCTATAGTATAACTTGAAGTCAGGGATGGTGATACCTCCTGATGTTCTGTTGTTGAGTAAAATTGTTTGGCAATCTTGGCTTTCCTGTTATTCCAAATGAAATTGAGTATTGTTCTTTCAAGGTCCAAAAAATAGTGTGTTGGGATTTTGATGGGCAGTGCATTGAATCTGTAGATTGCCTTTGGTAGAATTGCCATTTTACTATATTGATCCTACCAATCCAGGAACATGGGAGAGCTCTCCATTTTCTGATATCCTCTTCAATTTCTTTCTTCAATGATTTAAAATTTTTGTCAAATAGGTCTGTTACTTCTTTGGTTGTAGTTACTCCAAGGTATTTAATATTATTTGCAGCTATTGTGAAGGTTAATGTTTCCCTTATTTCTTTTTCAGCTCTTCCATCTTTAGTGTATTGAAGGGCTACTGATTTCTTTGATCTTGTATCCTGCTACATTGCTGAAGGTGTTTATCAGCTGTAGCAGTTCCTTGGAAGAATTTTGTGGGTCACTTATGTATACAATCATATCATCTGCAAATAGAGATAACATCACTTCGTCTTTTCCAATTTGTATCCCCTTAATCTCTTTTCGATCCCTTATTGCTTTAGCTAAAACTTTGAGAACTTTATTGAATAGATAAGGGGAGAGAGGACATCCTTGTCTAGTTCCTGACTTTAGTAGGATTGGTTTGAGTTTTTCTCCATTAAGTTTGATACTGGCTGTCAGCTTCTTGTCAATTGCCTTTATTATATTTAGGTATTCTCTCTGTATTCCTGATCTCTCCAGGGCTTTAATCATAAAGGAGTGTTGGATTTTGTCAAAGGTTTTTTCTGCATCTAAGGATATGATCTTGTGGCTTTGTTCCTTTAGTTTGTTTATATGATGGATAACATTTGCAGTTTTTCGTATGTTAAACCAGCCCTGCATTTCTGGGATGAAGCCTACTTGGTCGTGGTGGATGATGTCTTTTATACATTGTTGTATGTGGTTTGCCAAAATTTTGTTGAGAATTTTCGCATCAATATTCATGAGGGAAATTGGTCTGTAATTCTCCTTCTTTGTTGTATCTTTGAGTGGCTTGGGTATTAGGGTAATTGTGGCCTCATAAGTGGAATTTGTCAATATTCCTTCAGTTTCTACTGTGTGAAATAGTTTTAGGAGTAACGGTAGTAATTCTTCTTTGAAGGTCTGGTAGAATTTGGCACTGAAACCATCTGGATCAGGGCTGTTATTTTTTGGGGAGATTTTTTAATGACAGCTTCACTTTCCTTAAGGGTTATAGGCCTGTTTAGGTAATTAATCTGATCTTCATTTAATTTTGGTAGATGATACCTGTCCAGGAACCTGTCCATTTCTTCTACGTTTTCCATTTCTGTGGAATACAGATTTTCAAAATATGATCTGATAATTCTCTGTATTTCCTGTGGGTCTGTTGTTATGTCCCCCTTTTCATTTCTGATATTGTTGATTTGAACACACTCTCTCTGTTTTTTGATTAGTTTGGCTAAGGGCTTATCTATCTTGTTATCTTTCTCAAAGAACTAACTCTTAGATTCATTGATTCTTTGTATTGTTCTTTTTGTTTTAATTGTATTGTTTTCATCTCTAAGTTTCATTATTTCCTGCCATCTATCTACTCCTTCTAGGTGAGTTCACTTCTAATTCTTCAAAGGCTTTCAGCTGAGCTGTTAGGTCTCTAGTGTGGGATTGCTCTAGGTTTTTCATATAGGCATCTAGCGCTATGAATTTTCCTCGTATGACTGCTTTCTTATGTCCCACAAGTTTAGATATGTTGTAGATTCATTTTCATTAAATTCTAGGAAGACTTTGATTTCTTTCTTAATTTTTTCCTTGACCCAGAGATGTTTCAGCTGAGTGATGTGTAGTTTCCATGAGTTGGTATGCTTTCTTTGGATTTTGAAGTTGTTGAACTCTAACTTTAGGCCCTGGTGGTCCAATATGTTACAAGGGAATATTTCCATTTTTTTGTATCTGTTCATATTTGCTTTATAACCAATTATGTGGTCAATTTTGGAGAAAGTTCCAAGAGGAGCTGAGAAATATGTATATTCCTTTGCATTTGGGTGGAAGCTTCTGTAGATATCTATTAAATCCATTTGCATCATAACCTCTTTTAGACTCATTATTTCTCTGTTGAGACTCTGTCTGGTTGGTCTCTCCAGGGTTGAAAGTGGGATATTGAAGTCTTTCACTATTAGGGTGTAAGAATTGATGTGGGATTCAAGCTTTAGCAGTGTTTTGAGTTTTCTCTCTCATACTCTCTGTAGTGCTGGATTGGTAGATAGATATTGTTTCATTCTGACTTTGTCATGAAATATCTTGTTTACTCCATCTATGGTGATTGATAATTTTGCAGGGTATAGTATTCTAGTTTAGCAGCCATTCTCTTTTAGTGTCTGTATAACTTCTGACCAAGCCCTTCTAGCTTTCATTGTTTCCATTTAATAGTCAGGCATTATTCTGATGGGTCTCCCTTTATATATAAGTTGGCCCTTTTCTTTTGCAGCTCTTAAAATTTTTTCTTTGTTCTGTATGTTTTGTAGCTTGATTATAATGTGGTGGGCTGACTTTTTTGGGGGTTCATATTTATTTGGTGTTCTGTAAGCTTCTTGTATCTTTATAAGCATTTACTTCTTCAGGTTAGGGAAGTTTTCTTCTATGATTTTATTGAAAACATGAACTGTGCCTTTGAGCTGGTATTCTTCTCCTTCTTCTATTCCTATTATTCTCAAATTAGGTCTTTTCATGGTGTCCCAGAGTTCTTGAACATTTTGAATTATGGCTTTTTTAGTTTTAGTATTTTCTTTGACTGATATATCTATTTGAGCTGATGAGCCTTCCACTTCAGAGATTTTATCTTCCATCTCTTGAACTCTGTTTGTTATGCTTGTATCTGTTGTTCCAGCTTTTTTCTTCAAATTTTCTATTTCCATCTTTGCCTCATTTTGTGTCTTTTTTATTGCTTCTATTTCAGCTTTAAGTTCCTGTTATGTTTCTTTCATAGATTTGTTCATCTCTTCCAATTTTTTGTTTGTACTTTTTTCTATTTTTTAAGGCAATTTTTCTTATCTTCTTTGAGTGCTTTGATGATCATCATAAAGGAATTTTTGGTTTTCCTTCCTTCTGTTTCCTCTTCATTGCTCAGTTCAGGTCTTGTTTTTGGAGGATTGCCACTTTCTTCTGGAGTTACCTTGTTGTTCTTTGTATTATTATGTAAGTTATTGCACTGGTATTTGCCCATGGCTTTATCGGTTCATGATTAGGTGGCCCCTGGTCAGTTGTGGCACATGGGCTTGTGTGTCTCCTGTGACCTCTGAGGAAAAGGTCTGCTCAATCACTACTTCTGCACTGTGCAGGGGACTGAATTTCAAGTCTTCAGTCTTTCTCTATTTGACCAATTGGAGGCAGGGTATCGGCCCTGCAAACTCCCTCAGCAGCAGCTGGGGGGACCATGACAGGCAGAATTTATCTCTGCCTACTCCAGAGTACCCTGGGACATGCTCTTCAGACAGCACCCCATCCCAGAACCAGAACCAGAACCGACTGGAGCTCAATTCTCCTCTCCCTGGCAGAGACACAGGCGCATAGGCCTGCTGACCCCTCTTCACCTCTGGGCGGGGTCTGAGTCTGTCCTTCATGGTCTGCAGTCCTTATCTGTTCACTCAGTTGGAGGTGGGTAGATGTGCAAATTCCCTCAGCAGCAGCTGGGGGGACCATGACAGGCAGAGTTTATCTCCCCCTGCTCCAGAGTGCACTGGGACACACTCTGCAGACAGCACCGTGTCCTGGAACTGGAACCTCTTCATTGACTTTTAAAACTTAGTATTGGTGCAGTGTTATTTCTTGTCACCTGTGTTCCACTCCCATCAAATTTAATTTAATATATTCTGCAATACCATAGGATTCCATAATGCTTCTTTGATTTAATTATACATATATTTTAATTGGTTAATTGATGTAGGGATGCCTGGTTTTCTGTGTGTGATATCATTCTCTACTCAGGAGCATCCTGAAGAGCATGAGGAAGGAGAAAGTGAACTGAGTGTCAATGAGGATGTGTTTCTTTTCTCTTTATTCTTGAGTGTGGATATGATATTAATAGCTGCTCAAGTTTCTGCTTTGATTTCTACCAAATAATTAATTATAA
>PVIH01030168.1:0-12533 GCA_004025045.1 Sigmodon hispidus
AGGAAAAGTTAACAATAACTATGAACAGGATAAGAATCATAAGCATGGCATATCAAGGGTGGTAATGCAAATAAGATTGCTACACATATATTTACTATGTGTTCAGCTTTCCCTCTGAATTTTTTTTCCCATCCCTGTATATCCTCATTCAAGGTCCCTTCCCCCTCCCAACACATCTTGACATTTCTCTTCTCTGCAATTCCCCATCCTTTCGCTGGGCAGGGAGCAGACAGTCCTATGGTCCCACTGATCCAATAATGTTTGGATCAGTCACCACACCTGGCCAAATCCAGTTTTGTCCAACCTCCCTCAAGAATGAGTCTGGTATTCCTATAGTTGGAGTGGGGTTCGAAGGATCAGTCCAGGGTGTTTCTGATCCCAAGCTGTTCGGTGGTTGTGGTTTGTCGCTTGGGTATGTTTGGCTTTTTTTTTTTTCTTGTTTGTTTGTTTAGAACCCACTAGTGAGTGAGTACATCCCCTGCTTATCTCTCTGAGATTGTGATACCTCGCTCAGGAGGATATTCTCCAAATCCCTCCATTTGCCTGCGAATTTTTGCATATCGTTTTTTCTTACTGCTGAGTAGTATTCCATTGTGTAGATGTACCACAGTTTGTTCATCCATTCTTCAGTAGAGGGACATCTAGGTTGTTTCCAGGTTCTTGCTATTACAAATAATGCTGCTATGAACATAGTTGAGCTAATACCTTTGGTATGTGAATGTGCTTCTTTAGGGTATACACCCAGAAGTGGTATTGCTGGGTCCTTGGGGAGACTGATTCTTAATTTTCTCAGAAACCGCCATATTGCATTCCAAAGTGGCTGAACAAGCTTACACTCCCACCAAAAATGGAGGACTGTTCCCCTTGCTCCGCATCCTCTCCAACATAGGCTGTCATCTGTGCCTTTTATCTTAGCCAATCTAACAGGTGTTAGGTGGTATCTCAAAGTTGTTTTGATTTGCATTTCTCTGATGGCTAATGATGAAGAGCATTTTTTTTTCAGGTGCCTTTCAGCCATTCGTAGTTCCTCTGCTGAGAATTCCCTTTTTAAATCTGTACCTCATTTTTTGATAGGGTTATTCAGGATTTTGGGCTCTAAATTCTTGAGCTCTTTATACATCTTAGAGATCTTGTAGGGTTGGTGAAAATCTTTTCCCATTCTGTAGGCTGGCGTTTTGTCCTATTGGCAGTGTCCTTGGCTTTGCAGAAGCTTAAGCTTTTGTCTGAATGCCCAACCTTTCAAAATGGAATTTCTTGCTGATCTAAGAATAATCTGAATTCCTCTTCCAGAAACTTATTTCTCCCAGCAATGCCTTACCTGTTAATAGTTCCTCAATCCCTCCAAAGTGACACCATAATTTGTGCATTTAGTACCCACAACTTACCCCTCTGAGGGACACTTCAAACTTACAATGTAGCTGAGTACAAGACTATTTCTGTATAACTGCATCAATAAGGTTTAGCCTCAAGGGACCATTATAAATCATTGTCTGGATGATCAAATGCAATTTGTATAGTATACTTTGTCCCAATATAGACTTGACATACCAAGAAGTAGAAATGAGAAATACGAGACTGAAATTTCTAAACGGAAGCTTCTAATAAAATGTTTAACTGTATTAATGTGACTTTCAAAGACTCAGAGATTCAGCAATTTAAAGCTATCTAACTTTTCATTGTATTGCATTTCATAGGTTTTTATATTAAAATTTTAAAATTAAGTTTTAAATTTTAAAATTTCAAAATTTGTTTTGTAAATATTGATATTTCTCATCAAGTCCTAAAAAATATCATATTTCTCCTGAGTAAGGTATCACAAACCCAGAAACATAAGCAGGGGATGTACTCACTCATTAGTGGACTCTAAACAAAAAAGAAAAAAGCAAAGCATGCCTAAGCTGCAAACCACAACCACTGAACAGTTTGGGTTGCTACTCCCTCTAGAGGAACACCTAACTCAGTCTGGATGTTCAGGGGAGAAAACTGGATTTGCCAGGAGTGGAGGCTCAACTGAGCAATATTGAGACCTTGGGACATTGGGACCTTCTGTCCATGCTGGGGGTGGGGGGATGGGGAGATGTGGAGAAGAAGAATGACCTGATGTGATGGGAGGAGGAAGGGACTGTGAATAAGTATATACAAGGATAGAAAATGTGACTTCTTTATTCATAATAAAAAGAAAAAATGGAAAAAAATAATATTTCATAAAATATCTCTTAAAATTAAAAAAAGTAAAAATAAAAAAATCTCATATTTCTTATTTTAAGTAAAGCTCACATTTTATGGTATACTTTTCTTCATTTAAAAGCTTTCAGTAAAGCTCAAACTTTGTGTATACTTTTCTACTTTAAAAAAATAAATTGTTCTAAAATATATTGAATTCCTTGTATTCTCATGCTGATTTAGAATGAAAATTTGTTTTGTTTTAAAGAAAATCTTCTGAAGAATATTAAAATATAGCACTTTGATCATAATATGTTCCTGGATATATGATATTACTCTTTTTATTCTGTCTGGATATCATGTTTGCTTGAGAAAGAAGAATGGCTGCCTAGTCTTTTTAATATTTTACAAAAGGACATTGATAGCATCCTTTTGAATATTTCATGTTGTACTGACGAAAGACATAAGTCTTTATACAAAATTTGGCACAAACTGATTTGATAGAGCTTGACAATAAAAATAAAACAATAGATTTTGGGACCTGGCAAATACTATTGTACATAGAAAGACAAGCCAGGCAATTCAAGTAGGACTAGGGGCTTTATGATATCTGCAATGGTATTTTACTCTTGTCTTTAGACATTTTTTTTCCTTGTGGTGGATTTCTCCCTGACAGAGATATGGAACTTTTCTACAAGTCTGTTTCAATAACAAAATTACAGAGAATTTTAGTTAATAAATTAGTTAAATGCTAGAATAATAAGCTCAGTCTTGAAATAATAATACAAAGATAATTATAAATGTGTGTCAAGTGCTCATACAACAAATTGATTGTAATAAATATATTATAGTAGACATTCACAATTGTCTTTCAATCTGATTTTCATCATTATTTTGTCTTTGTAATACTTTGAATGTAATTGGACCCAGTAAGCACATACTGAGTTGCACTCCTAACAGGTCTGGCTTTGTTGGAGCAATTATGTCCTTGGAGAAAGTGTATCACTGTTGAGGCAGCCTGCAAGGTGTCATATATGCTCTACTCACCCACTGTCACATACCACTTCTTTTTATCTACACAAGATGTAGGACTCTGAGTTACTCTTTTAGCACCATGCCTGCCTGCATGACACCATGTCACACTATGATGATAATGGACTAAACCTCTGAAAATGTAAGCCATCACAAAAGGAAAAAAGTTTATCTTCTATAAGAGTTGGTGTGGTCTGAAGAAGTTGGTAGCAGAGATGGCTCATTGTTGTAATAGATCTGACCATGTTTTTCGCTTCGAAAATTTGGACATAAGTACTCTGGTTTGAAGAATAGTAAAATGCTTTAAATGTTTCTTATTGAGTCGTATCAATAGGAACATGTAAAACAGTGGTGTTGAGTAATCTGAACTGTGGGACACTGGCTCAAGAGGTTTCAGGGAGTAGTTTTAGCATGCTGCCTAGAGATCATTCCTCTGATACTTTAGTGAAGAATATGGCTGCTTTTTGCCCTTGTCTCAAAGATTGCCTAATGTTAAAGTGACAAGTTTCAGATTAATTCCCTTGGTAGAAGAAAGCTCAAAACAGCCTATTATAGACTCTGTTGTGTGGTTACTATTGTTAACTCTATCATAGATATATAATGAAAATGAGCAACCTAGGCAAGAAAAAATATTTGTGGAGAAAAGACCCCAGGAAAGTGAACAGAGCTAATTCTTATATTTAAGGAGATAATCAGATCAAGTAAGGAATAAAGGGAGTGGTGAATTCAGGACAAGATCCTGCCCAGCTAAGATTCCAAATTGTGAGTTGGAATTAAAGTAAAGATTAGAGGCAGGTATGGTAGGACATTCTTTAATCCCAGCACTAGGAAGAGAAAGGCTAATGGATCCCTGAGTTTGAGGACAATCTGGTCTAAAGAGCAAATTCCAGAACGGCCATTATTTTTTTTTCCTTCTGTATTTTGTATTTAACAAAAAAACAGTAACATGAATTTAAAATGTGGAAAAGTTAACAATAACTATGAACAGGATAAGAATTATAAGCATGGCTTATCAAGGGTGGTAGGCAAATAAGATTGCTACAAATATATTTACTATGTGTTCAGCTTTCCCTCTGAATTTTTTTTCCCATCCCTGTACATCCTTATTCAAGGTCCCTTCCCCCTCCCACCACATCTTGACATTTTTCTTCTCTGCAACTCCCCATCCCTTCCCTGGGCAGGGAGCAGACAGTCCTATGGTCCCACTGATCCAATAATGTTTGGATCAGTCTCCACTCCTGGCCAAATCCAGTTTTGTCCAACCTCCCTCAAGAGTGAGTCTGGTATTCCTATAGTTGTAGTAGGGTTCGAAGGTTCAGTCCAGGGTGTTTCTGATCCCAAGCTGCAGAACAGCCATTATTAAGCAGCAAAGTAAATTGTCAAAAACAAAAACCTGGGGGATATATAACTGAACAATATGGACAGGTTCTAGCCCCAATAAACAGCAGTACTTGTCAGGTTTAGCCATGTGGTTCTGATTAAAGTCAAGTATAGGAGAAAGAGAATATGAAATTTGTCTCAAGAAAGCCGCTGAGGCCAGGCATGGATCAAGAGTGTTTCTGATGGAGGCCTGAAGAGGACATTTGTGAAGCTGCAAGGTTGACACCTGGATCATCTTGAAGATGCCAAGACATTGGAGATGCCAGAGGTATAAAATACCTGAGAAGGAAAGCTGCTAAGAGGAGAGTAGAACCAGCACCAGAGAAATAAGTGTTTCGTAGTTAACAAGCTAATAGGAGCTGAAGATCTGAAGAGTACTTTGGTATATTATAACAAGGAGATGTAGTGTTTGGAGTTTGCCTACTGATTTTTGGTCTTGCTTTGGTACTATGGGATGTGTTTCCTGTATGGTGTAAAATTATTCAATAATCAAGAAACTTTCTTGTCCTATGAGAGCCATCTTAGAAATAGGCAGGAAAATTGGAGCATAGATAGAGAAAGGAGGGCAGAATTAAATGAGATGCCTTCCAGACACCCAAGAATCAACATGTAAAGTAACACAGGTAAGCCATGTGCTATGTGGCAAGACAGATTTATAGAAATGAGTTGAAATAAAATGTAAGAGCTAGTTAGCAATATGCCTGCATCATAGGCTGAACAGCATGAAATTAATATAAGCCTTTGTGTAATTATTTAGTGCTAAGAGGACACTAGACTGTGAGTGGTTCTGAACATTGGGACAAGGCTGAACTAGAAACATCTTACTATAGATAGCACCCAACATGGGTCATGAACACCCACATAAAACCTTAAAAAGTTCAAAAAGGGTATTAGAGCACAAAAATTGAAGCCAAAAGGAGCTTTGGCTTCCAAGTTGTATCTCTGAAGTGGATTGTAGAACAGACTGGCCTGTGGCCTTGAGCTAGAAAATGGCGATGGGTTGAGGTACACATCAAAGCCAGTTCCAAAAGTCTCACAGAAGACTTGTTATAAGCAACAAACTGTATATGAGGAATTTAAGAATTTTGTTTATATTGAATAAAAAGGGAATAGAGTCAAAAGTAGTTTCTTGGTAGCAGAATTTTTCTGGGACTGCTCCAGAAGGATTTGCTGGTGGCAAGAAAAGGCCTGGCTTCTTTAAGAGAGGCTTTCTGACTCACCATAAATGACAAAAACTGTATGGCTCCTTTAAAAGGTACTGCTGCCAAATACTTAGATGGGGTTCATGAGCAGTGGAGCTACTCTATTAGATGACAGTGTGGACTCTAAGATTCCAAAGAGTTAGGGTGGTAAATAGCTCCATAATATTTAATATTGCTTCCTAGGATTGAGTAGGTAAGCATGACTCTGGTACCTATGCCATGTTCAAAAGCTGAGGGGTGGAGTCAGCAGTCAAAGGAGTGCTTTACAGTCTAGCATTTTATAAGCTTTTCTGATAGGAAAATGATTAAAGATATACAATAAAACAGATTCAGATGGAGAAAAACTCTAAATGGGTACAGTGTGTTTGAATAGAATACAAAGGCTGAGAGAGAAAAGAAAAATAGTAGAAAAAGTACTTTAAAAAGAGAGTATTATAAAATGGAAGATACAGAGTTTGGATTATGGTTATTATTGTGGTTATTTTTAATTTTTTTAAGTGTTAATGAGTTGATTGCAGAAAGTCATGTGACTACAAAGGCTGCTAAGTTAAACAAACATATATTATAAAGGTATCTTGACTTTGAAATTAGGGTTTCAGGATATGTTGCTTTGGAAAAGAGGTTCTGCTTCTGTTTTCACAAAAGATGAGAAATTGGATTGCTTCCAGCCTAATATGGTTTGGTCAACCAAGACCACTGATCATTGATGGGAAAATGTGGTCACATCAGCTTCAAGCCTGCTGTCTAAATGATCCAGTCTTAGGACCCTCATAAGATTGTCACTACCCCTCAATCAGCAGGAAGTAGCAATGGAAAGCTATGCCAAAATTCCAAAAATATTATTTATAAATGTTTGTTTCCATTATAGATGGTTAATGATCATAGAAAAAAAGGGGGATAGATCATAGGAATGATTTTTAAAAGATAAGATTATTGAATATACTTTAATTCAAAAGATAGTCTTTAATCTCAAAATATTTTATATTGGTATGGATTTTGCCTTATTGATACAAGCTTAAAGTCAATTTTCTTATATTGTATTATATTTCTACTCTTCTTTAAAATATTACATTAATATAATTTCTTTAAAATTATAACATATAATTAAAAAGTCAGGTTAATAGTCATCTGTATAACAAAATTTATAGTCATGTTAGTTAAACTTTTTAGGTATACAAAAATATATTTCAATTAGACAGAGAGTCTTCAAACACTTCAAAGACTTATAGAATCTGGCATTTAAAATATTTTAAGAACTTAGACTTTTCTGGACAGAAGACTGGTTTGTTCCTGGCAGCACAAATCTACTTCAAGAGAATGATGGACATTGAAGAAACTCTATGTGGAATTTACTTTTTTTGTGGCAAAAGTTATCCATTGGACAAGAAACTTCTTATATTGAATGCTTGACAGTATACTTTATAAACTAAATATGCAGGACCCATAGGAAAGTGACTTCTGAACTTTGCCAGAACAAGCCAAAATAGTCCTTCAATTTCCTGCTTTGCAGATAAAACTGCCAGTCATCCTTCAAGACAAAGAAAAGTGACTGATAAGCTATGCCAGAATGGCAGAACAGTCCTTCAAATTTGCTAATTTGCTGACAGATATGCCAGAGATTCTATGCCTATAGACTAAAGATGTGTGCCCCACCATGACAAAGGAAATTTGAGTGACTATTTAGGCATACAGATAACATTTCTGTCATTTCTAGAGTTTTAGAAGTTGCTTGAACTTCCTATTTATTCAGGTAGTATATCTTTCTGTGATCTTTGATATTGCTGAGAAATAAATAGTTAAAATATTTTTTCTTTAGTTTTTATAAAAGGTATATTAGATATAAAACTTTAGACTCACAAGGATAAAATAAATATTTTTTAATTTTGTTAAATAAAAATAGACTAGATATTGTACCTATAATTCTTGTTTGATAGATACTTTGTTATATGCAATTTTGCTATGTTGAAATTGAAACCTTCCTTTTGGATTAGATAGAAAGAAGAAGTAATGTGGAATGTCTTTCTGTATGTTGTGAAATTATTCAATAATAAAAGAACTGTCTTGGCTTATGGAAGATATCTTAGAAATAGGCAAAGAAATTGAAGTATAGATATGGGAAGGTGGGCAGACTCAAAGGAGATGCCATCCAACCACCTAAGAATCAACATGTAATATAACTCATGAAAGCCATGGGCCATGTGGTAAGACACAATAATAGAAATGGGTTGATTTAAGATGCAAGAGCTAGCTAGCAATATGCCTGAACTATAACTGAAAAGTATGAAATTAATATAAACCTTAGTGTGACTGGTTTGGACTATGATCTGGAATTGTGAGTCTGCACCACCAGCAGGACAAGACCAGAAACCTCTTATTATACTTTCATCTAGTTTTACTCACTGTGCCTTCCTCTTTGTCTTTTGGAATGTAATGGGTATCATGTGACGAAGTATGTTGGAAGTATGCAATCTGATTTTTAAAAATATTTCTTTATTATTATGAACAAAGAAGTCATACTTTCTAACCTTGTATACTGTTATTCAAGGTCCCTTCCCCCTTCCACCACATCAGGTCATTCTCTCTTCTCCACAACTACCCACCCCCCCCACCCCCCCAACCCCTTGAGGCAGGCGGCAGGCGGTCCCAAGGTCCCACTGTCCCAACATTGCTTAGTTCAGCCTCCACTCCTGGAAGATCCAGTTTTCTCCCCCCAGATTTTGCAAGGGATTACACCTAAGAAATTACATGAATCTCAAAAAAAAAAAAAAAAAAAAAAACTTTGAACTTTGGGCTTTAAAATATTGCTGAGAATGTGATAAAATATGAGGACATTTGACACTAGACTAAATGCATTTTCACATTCTGATATGGCTACAAGGCTTGGGGGCACTGGAAGTGGAATTTGGTAGTTAAAAAAGAGGCCCTACTGGGACTTTTCACCTTGTTGAAGTAGGTATAATGTTGTTGGAAAAAGTTTATCACTGTTAAGGTAGTCTTACAAGTCAAGATACTTCTTCAGACCAAGTCATCCTGGATGCTACCATATAGCACCACGATAATAATAAACTAAATCTCTAAAATAAAAGCAAGCAACCACTATTAAATGTTTTTATTTGTAAGAATTGTTGTGATCATGGTGTCTCTTCACAGCAATAGACACCCTAACTAAGACAATCTTTGAAATGAGTTAGAAACATGTTATCCATGAGAATCAATAATTTTTTATAAAGTATACATTATTTTAGGGTTTTAAAATTTAAATGCTAAAAGGTAAATAGGATATGGTTGGTGATAAGGCTCAATGATAGAACATGTCTTACTTCAGTGAGGAACTGGGTTCCATTATTAGCCTTTCTTTGTGTTTTGTGTGTGTGTGTGTGTGTGTGTGTGTGTGTGTGTGTGTGTGTGTGTGTGCGCGCGCGCGCGTGTGTGTGTATCTGTGAGTGCATTTATGGGTGTCTGTGTTTTTAGCACAAATATGTTAAATATAATAATTAAACATTTTTACCTTGAGAAAATCTTTTAGCAAATGACTTGAAATCACAGACACAGAAGTTCTGTCTCTGGAGTTGTGGGATTAAGAGTGGAGGTCACCACTCTTGCCTTTCACTGTGCTAGGATTAAATGTGTGTGTGACTGACTCAGCTGTTCATCTTTGTATTCAAGGCTTAAAAATTTCCTGAGCTGTCTGTCTAGGATTTGACTGAGTGCTCTCTCTCCAATATTCAGGTTTTATTAAATATGTAATATATGCATATATATATATATCCATAGTCATCAACTGCACTATGTAGCATCTAAAAGAATATAAATTTCTATAATATTTTGTACTGTTTAACATTCCCTTAGTCTCATGAATTGAAATGCAATTAAATTATTTGGTATCTGTCCTCAGACTTATTTTTCATGTGATTATACTCCTGTATATAAAAATATAATCTATTTTTTTCTTAAGCAAAGCTTTAGACAGTCATTCCTGGAGCTAAATTTAACAGAATTATACAATTTATTATCATTTCAAAGTTTTCAATAAAACAACTTTTATGTACCTGTAAAATACATAACAATGATTTTATAAAAAGAAAACATATATGCTGTAATCAGCATTTCCTCAAGATGTACTAAGACAAGTAAATTAAAGACAGCACTGGCAATATATGAATTATGTTAAGTAAATCTAATTTTTAAGTGGTGGAATTTAAAATACTGAATCATTATCTTATTCCATATTGAATAATTATAACTTTTATTAATTATTATATATTTAAATGTCTAAAGCAATAATAAAATCCAAAATAGTTGATTTTCTTTATAAAGTAACACTTGATTATATGAAAGACAGATTATGTTGTTAGTTGAGTGTAAATATTTGATGAAGTTATCATAAACCTAAAGGCAAAGAAAGAAATTAATGAAGCTCATGCTTAGAAGATTCTAGTTAAGGAATTAGTTTCTATAAATAATCAAGTATGAGTTTAAGGAGGACAAATTGGTATTACAATCAAAGTAACAAAAAAGAAAAATAAAATAATAGGAGCACGTATGTACAACAAAGAACAATTTGCCAAATTAAACACTTAGATGTTTTATCTGATAGATACCAGTATAAAATAAAAGAAGACATAAGATGAGAAAAGGAAATAAAAGGAGATGAGAAAGAAGCAGAAAGGGGTAAGAGAATGAAGAGGACAATCCTATTTAGCTGTATTTTTTTTTTAAAGAAGACTATACATGTGAAAAAAAATAAAGGACATTTACAGAAGAACTGATGAAACTATAAAATATTATACTAAGCTAAGTAATATGAGCCTTAAAAGACAAATGTTACGTATTCCTTTTTATTCATGCATCCTAACTCTAAAATCATGTATGTTATTGCATGGTTTAGAGCAATCAAAAAAGAAAAGAAAAGAAAAGAAAAAGGTGAGGGAAACACAGTATCTGAGAAAGGAACAACAGGATACAAAGTTCTCTCCAGAGAAAATGCTGCTACCAAAAGCTAGGCTTGCTCTGTTTTTTTTTATGTCTAGAATTTATTTTTAAACTTTCTTAGGTTATATGTGGATGTATGTTGGAGCTCTATTTGTAGCCAAAAGTTTCTGTCTAGCTAACAACTTCCAAGTACCCGACAGCCATTTCCCAAATAATTGACTCAGTGGCGTGATATTATATTAACTACCAGGCCAGTAACTCAAACACATTACTAACTCGCTCTTTCATTTAAATTAATCTATAACTCCTATCTATATTTAAACACTTGGCTTGGTTCCATTTCTCATTCCAGCATTCTCAACTTGCCTCCTTTTGTGTCTAGCTAGCAACTGCTTCTCTGTCTGTCCTATGTCACTCTGGAGACCTATACATTCTGTCTGGCTACTGGCCAATTGGCATTTTATTAAACCTACACCAGTGACAAATTTTTACTATTTTTACTATGAACATAGTTGAGCTAATATCTTTGGAGTGTGAATGTGCATCTTTAGGGTATACACCCAGAAGTGGTATTGCTGGGTCCTTGGGGAGACTGAGTCTGAGAAACTGTCATACTGCATTCCAAAGTGGCTGAACAAGCTTACACTCCCAACAACAATGGAGGAGTGTTCCCCTTGCTCCACATCCTCTCCAGCATAGGCTATCCTCTGTGTCTTTTATCTTAGCCAATCTAGCAGGTGTCAAGTGGTATTTCAAATTTGTTTTGATTTTCATTTCTCTCATGGCTGAAGATAATGAGCACGTTTTCAGGTGCCTTTCAGACATTTGTAATTCCTCTGCTGAGAATTCCCTTTTTAGATCTGAACCCCATTTTTGATTGGGTTATTCAAGGTTTTGGACTCTAGATTCTTGAGTTATTTATATATTTTACAGATCAGTCCTCTATCACTTGTAGGGTTGGTGAAAATCTTTTCCCATTCTGTAGGCTGTCGTTTTGTCCTATTGACAGTGCTTTTGGCTTTACAGAAGCTTCTCAGCTTCAGGAGATCCCACTTACTGATTATTATTTCTGATATTGAACCATATTTTTTGATCAGTCAGTAGACTAAAAATTGATTGTGGAGACTCCTCTTTCTATTGCTACTTCTATAGTTAAAGAAGTGTGAAATTGGAATAGTGCTGATGGCCCCATTCAATGTTAAAAGACTGAGCATCAGGACAAAGAATTAATTATTTTAAGTATAGTAAATTATAAAACCTTCTGATTCTTCTCACTATTAGCTTGTTAATACAAATAAAATATATAATAAATATTGTCAAGATTTAGTTAGAAATATTCTGGCTTATAACAAGATTTGTATCAAAGAATCTGTCATGAAAATTTGATTTTAAATTATTGTGAGCTTCCTACTACGACCCCGAACTGAGCGAACTGAGCAAACCAACTGCAGGGGTCTCTGAGGGGTGGATTCGAACCCTGACCAGAGGTGAGGAGGGTTCTGCAGGCCTCAGTGCCTGTATCCTGGCCTGGGAGGGAGAGTTGAGCTCTCATTGCTTCTGGTCCCACCACCGGGACCTGTGCTCTCTGCTGTGTCCCAGCACACTCTGGAGCAGGGGCTGCTGAACTCTGCACCTGGCCACACCCACAGCTGCTGCTGAGGGAATCTGCAAGGCCCTGCACTAAGACCTCGAACTGAGCGAACCAACAACTGCAGGGGTCTCTGAAAGACAGAATCAAACCCTGACCAGAGAGGTGACAGGAGACACACAAACCCAAGTGCCACAACTGACCAGGACCCATCTAATCGTGAACCACTGAAGCTA
>PVIH01030170.1:0-12526 GCA_004025045.1 Sigmodon hispidus
TGACCCTGCGTCATGTCAGGCGAGAGTCTGCAACCAATCAGAAGGGGAGACGTAAGAGGCTAGGGCTTGGCAGTATAAAAGCCGGCTCCTGGCAAGGGGTCGGGGTCTTCTTCCCATTTTGTAAAGAATAAACTTGCTGCAGAAGGATCCAAACTGCGTACTGCATTCTTCTTCGCAGGCGAAGACAGGGCGCGGGACAAGAGATTCCTCACTCCAAAAATTTATGAGGCCTGCCTATTTATTTCAAGTGCTCATTAAAAATGTAGTATTTCATTTTCTACATATCTCCAGGGCATATTTCTTCTTTTTAACCAATTTATAATTTAACTTACAAGACAATGATCATAAAGTTAAAATGTTTTATTTAAAATAGCTTGCACAGCAATTTTATTTTGATATTAAAAGACAAAATCCTAACTACTATAAATTTATCAAAAATTCTCAAGTCTCAGGGCCACCTTCTAAGGAAACTTATAGACAAACAGTGCTGCTGGTCTCTCAATTTTTTCACCATCATCCCCTTCATTGTTTGAATACTATGACCTGGAACATGACATTTCAGGCATAGAGTGATATAATAGCTGATATAAAGGCAAGTGGCAACAAAACTAAAATTAAATTACTAAAACAATGATTATGTGTTTTACCTTTTTAATTAAAAAATCTTACTGCTGCAGAACACTGAGTGTCTCAGGATGTTTGTATTCTGTTTATTTTACTGTGTCTATTATTATGAAGATCATAAAACTATAATAAGCATTGATTGTTTCAGTCATTTCCTATTCAAAGCATGAATAAAAAAATACATCCAACACTGAAATTACTATTTTGGAAACTATTACAAACATTTTCTAACTCAAGTGAACATTTTATAATAAAATACATTTATTTGGACATGGGATATAGATAAGATATGATTTGTGATTAAAGGATGCTACTAAATTTCTATTTTGATAATTCAGTGTTATTACTAATTTTTATCTAGCTTTGGTATTCTAGGATTTGGGCTTTACAAATCATAAGTACAGAGGAAAGAGGAAAATAAAAACATTCTGGAGTCTAGTTGGAGAGAGATCTTATTTTGAATGTGTTTTATATGCAAAGCTGAGAACTGCGATGACCTAGATAAAAGGGAAATGCATTCTAAAATGCAAAGTAAATGCTTGAAAGGAGCCAGATGAGTTTCCCAAGGCACATACATTTTTGGTTTTCAAGTACAAAGTTAATGTCAGGTCATTGTTTGAAAAATAAAAAAGCAATACGGAAATATATATAGAAACCATTAACATTTTTTCAGTCTATTGCAGCTGTCCCCAACACTGCTGCTCAGCTTTTTTTATTTTTTATTCTTTTTTTTTTTTTTTACTTTTACCAGAGCAGCCATAAACAGCTTGCTCTACGATCTTCTAGAACCTTTCTTATTTATGATGTGTGTTCCTTAACAAGCAATTTGGTCTGGTTTTACAGGAAAGCTATTCCTAAGTCACAAAAGAAGTGACAGATCTCAAAAACTGAGTCAGCCTAATACTCAACTTATATACATGATTTTCCACAAGTAGAGAGCAGTGAACATGAATCTTACCTGAAAGACTCTAATTGTTGTACACACGTGTAAGTGTGTGTGTATGGGGGGAGAGTGAGTGTGTATGTGTGTGCATGTACAATGGAGGCCAAAAGACAGCCTCATATGTCACTCCTGAGGTATTGTTCACCCTGGTTTTGAGACAGGCTCTCTTCCTGGACTGGACCTATCAGGTTAGTTAGGCTGGCAGCCAATGAAATTCTAAGGTCCTCCTCTCTCTGTTTCCATAGCTCCTACCATGGACAGTTTAAAAACAAACAAACCATAGGTCCTAAAGACTGAATTCAGGTCTTCATATTTACAAGGAAACACTCAACCAAGTGGTCTTCCTCCTCCACCTTCACATAACAGTATGGAGAATACAGAGCAAGTGAATGGTGCAAGAATCCATGTAAAATGTTCATTACTTCAACAACAACAAAAAAATGCAGTCCATTACTTAACAGGACAGGGAAGGGGTTCTTGTTGCTCTTACAGTGTGTAGACATCTGACTCAAAAAAACACCTCATTTTATTGCTTCTGAAATGACATAGTCCCATGGTGTTGATAGGTACATAAGAGGAGGAATTAAAAAAAAAAAGAAGAATATTTGGAGATAATTGATTGTTCTTTTGTAAATCAGACTTATCTTAAAGATTAATAGTTTGGCTTAACAAAGAAGAGATGACCATTTCATCCAGCAATCGGAGGCCCATTGCTCCCTCCTAATCTGCATGTACCTGCCTTGTATGTTGAATTCCTTTTTAATTAGGAAATGCTATTTTGAGGTTTATCATTTCAAGGTTACAGGAAGAATTACTTCTTACAAATTATGGGCTAAGATCAGAGATTTTAAGTGACCAAACCCTACTTTCACTGCATAAAAACTTTTATCACTGTGACTGGAATGCACCATTCCAAAACAGTGAGTGTCTTCATCTTGTAGTAAGAAACAGGGCCTGCATGAAATCTTCACAAATATTCATTTTATTTTATCAACACTTCTGAAGGACAAGCCATGTTATTAGTCTCCATTTAGAAATGATAACAACAGGCTTCTAGAATCAGAACAACTTGCCCAAAGTAAAATATTAGGTCCCCCTCTTCAGGGACCTGTCCTTCATGGTTTGTGTGTTTGTTGTAGCCATTTATTTATTAAGATTTTTCTAATACTTATATTAATAATTCTATTTTTTATAGCTTACCAGTTGTTCATTTAAAATATTTATGTGAATATTAATTTATAGAACACCATGGTTTGGATGTTGACTGTTTCTAAAATGTCCATGTTTTAATGACACAATTGTCAGGATAGCTCTATTGAGAATAATGATACTTTAAGGGATTAAGACCTAATAAAATCTACTTGATTGGTTAATTATGGACTTATACACAAAAAAAGTTGTAACACCTCTCTCACACACTTTTCTCTCTCATTCCTTAATATCTTGACACATGACCATCTAATCTAAATGTGCATATACGTTCCTGCTATGATGGGCCACATTTATCAGATACCTTAAGCCCAGTAGACCACATACTTTGAACCACATAGAAACATGAACCAAAATAAATCTCTCTTTACTTTCTAAAAATTTGTCAGTTGTTTTGATATAATTGTGAAAACAGTGATCAGCCCATAAGCCATGTATGCACAAGAAACAAAAACAGACTCAGTAAATTGTATTTACATTTACATTTGTGCATACACATACATACATGCATGTGTGTGTGTATAACAAAAATAATCGAAGGAAAAGAGGTTATCACCTTGAGAAGAAGGGCATAGGAGGTGCTTGAAGAAAGGAAACCCTGAGAGGTTAGAAGTAGAAAATGCAAGAGAAAAAAGGATATAATTCTATTTCATTTAAAAATTAAAATTAAAGAGGTTCTAAAACACATTAGAATTGACATATATTAGTCATCTTTTTAAAATTGAACTATTCATTAATATTGGGCTTATTTCATGTTCAGAATTGTGTTAACTCTAACCACATTATTACCGCTTTCTTTATAATGATCACATGTGCCAATCAAGCACCACACAGAAAAGTCCAGGAATGTATCAATGATTTATACTAAAAGGAATGATTTCAAACTCTGCGTGCTTTGGAAAGATCTCACTTTAACCCTGATCCCCCCTAACCATGTGTGATGATGAGTTTTATGATTTAACGTCATGTTGTTTTGGAGTGCCCAGACTAAGCTTATTTCAGGGTGCATCTGTAAGTGTGGTTGCAGATAACATTAATGTCTGGAATTCTGTAAAGTAGACTGACCTCCCTCTGTGTGGTGGCTATCATCCAACTCATTCAGGACTGAGGAGGAATAAAAGGGGGAACATTGAACTTTTGTTTTTGTTTACTTCCTTTTGTCCTAAGACTGGAATTTGTACCTTTGGATTACTTGTTTCCCAACTTATTAGCTTGCAGTTAGAAGATGAAAGAATCTCTCATCTCCATAATCAAATGAGCCAATTTCTGATGACATAGTTCTTCACATAGAAAAAGCCTATTCTGTTATTTCTCTACAGAACTCTGGCTATCTTTACTTGGAAAGATTATATATGGAGGAAAGAAATGGAACCAGGCATAGAGATCTCTATAATCATCAGTGATAAGTATTTAGAATTATTGTGAGTTATTCAGCTGAGTCTAAAAAAATAAAACATATCTCTACATTAAAAAACTGTATACAAATGTTCATGCAATATTCCTAATAGCCTCAAATTAAAAGCACCCTAGATGTCTATCAGTTGATGGAGTGGTTACTCATGCAACAAAATACTATTCAGTCATGAAAGAAACTTAGGTGCTTGTACATGCTGAATCATAGATGAAACTTATATACACAAAAGTACATTCATGACACCATTTACTTATATGGAATGTCCAAAATATCCAGAAACAGGAATCTCATGGTAGTTGCCTAAAACTCCAGCAAATGATTAAATGACTGTTAATGGGTGCAAACATTTTGGTGCTTGATGTTTTTTACTTGTCTGTTTTGAGGTGGGGGAGATAAAATGTAATCAAATTAGACTATGACCTCGAGCAGAGCAATGCAAAGACACTATGGGGCTGCACCCTTTGCAGATAGCAGTGCTACAGGATTGATAGATTGTGTGCTAGCTGCTGGAAGCAGACAGCTTTTCAGAATAGGTACATGGTTTTGCAGACAGAGCACATGCTTCAGACATGTACTCCTGCAGCACCATTGGATGATCTAGAAACCGATTTGGTCATTACTTGGCTGCCTAGAAGGTAAGAGTGGTACCTGATATTGTAGAAAGGACCCTCTCAAAGCTGATCACTGTTTTTAACCTATTTTTCCCCATGATGTAAATTTTTGCACTTTTGATACTCAAGATCTCCAGGTTCATTTATTGCAGACTTATAGGTTCTGCTGTATTTGTCACAGGTTTATTTTGAAACACTAAGTGAGCAATGACTCAGCTGTTTTGATAGCAGTCAAACACTAAGGCTAAGGCATATATCCTGACTGCTGCCTGAATGGCAATAGGAATTTTGAGTAGAAAATAGAGACAGGAGAGAATGAGGTTTTATCCTCTAGGAGCAAAACAATCAGCTGCTAATACTTACTATATATACAAGGTGATTATATATATATATATATATGTATATATCAGCCCACACATGACTTTCATGCTGTGGTGACTTCTTGAGCATCTTTACTATTAATGTCTTATTATAAGGGTGGTTATGATGAAGTTCCTTGCTACTTTCTCCACATATATGTCTGAAGACTTCTTGGAATAAGGGTTTGATATAAAAGTGGGATATAATGATGCCACAGACCTTGAAAACCCTTCATTTTCCTTTGTTTTCATTAGAGTACAATCAGCCATCCACCACTTTTATTCATCTGTTTATCCATTAGACTTTGAGCTCCTGGGGATCAGAAATCTTGCCTTTTGGGGTGGGAATAATTCCCATAAGTGTTTAAACCTTTTTAAGAACAAGGAGGTCTACTATAAAGGTTACCTGTGCTAAAGAATACCTATAACAACACAGCCTAATGGCCTTCATGCTTTCCTGTTATTAAAAGAACTTTCTTTGGAGCTACTGGCAACTAGTTTTTAAGTGAGGATAGTGAAAAGTAAAATGACAAGAATGGTTCCAGTGTCTTAGAGGACCTTGCTGCTTCCTTTTTTAGATCTCTTTTCCATAGTATGACAAATAGTCACACTCGGTAATAAATGTACAGCAAAAATGAATTGCTTAATGACTCACTCCCTCTTCAGTATTTAAATCCTTTTTATTTTTAAACAAGCTGGCAAAAGGCATCCAAGCTCTCATTGACCTCTTTTCGCTCTCCACCTTTTTTCTTATATACTTTCTAAAGCACCATTTATGCTGCAGCATTTTCATCCTCATTCTCTTCATTATCTCAGTAAAACAGTTCTTTCCGTGAGCTTCTGAATACAACTGTCATCTTCAAAGCTCAGATTATTTAGCTTTCCAGCATTTATTTTTACTGTGCACAGTCCCTTCCTTTTCAAAACTGTCCTTTCAAAACACTCCTGGCTTCCTTGACACATCTCTTACCTCCTTGGCAAGGTAGTCTTACGTGAACTAGTAGTGTTGAAGAACCCAATATCTTAGGATATTTCATAGGTGTCCACAGCTTTAGTTACTTACAAAATGTTAATGAGTTTTGTTTCAGTGCAGATCTATCTTTGTGGCTTGGAGTCATCACAGGAAACTTTACTCACATCTCCCTACAGGTGATCATTGTCCATCTTCAACCTGCTTCTTAAATGTTTTTATTTCTGCTGCACCTACTCAAACGTAGACTTCACATTTCTTTATCCAGAGCTACATTTCATTTCTAGATTTATTCACATCTATTGTTGCCCTCTCAAAATTACAATGACAGCAGTTTTTAAGAAAACAAACAAATAAGAATGTCAATCACCAATCCTCCTCTCTCCCCTATAACATGTTAAAACCCATTCATGGGTTTTCCATGATTTTTATAAGATGTCCACATATTTAGAGGGTATTAAAATCTACCCAACCACACCTTACTCCCTTGCACCCTAACCAGTGATGTTGTTTTAATTCTTGAATATTCTATGTTGTCTTGTATCAATAGGGTATTGAGAAGACCTGTCAATACAGGTTGTTTTGGAGAACTCTACTACCTCATTTGTTGTTTCCAGACTGATGTACTTCTTAACCCTGCTGGGTAACAAATCACTAGAAAACACAGTTGGCAGGTCACAACTTTATTAACTTCTAGTTCCTATGGTTCCAGAGTTCTCTGGGTCTGCTTCTCAGAGTCTTGCTGAACTGAAATCATGTGAAAGCTCACCTGAGGTTTAAGATACTATTCCAGGGTCCTTTGAGCTGTTGGAAGAATTCGTTTTCTAAAGTTCTAGAGCTGGGGTGTTTGTTTCCTTTCTGGATGTCATTAATATGTGATAAGATTAAACAAATGCATCTGTAAGAGTTGAGTGCTAATTGGCAATAAAACATTAGTATGTACACACGTAACAAAAAAATTATCCTATGTGAAAAAAAGTCATATGAACATTGTTTTTGCATTTACAGTGAAAGTGTCAATGTAAATATATATCCTTTCTCACTGCAAAACTCATGACTGAAACACCCCAAAATAAAAGATAAATTAGCAGGAGAGAAGCCTTGAAAACTGTTGGTTAAATTTCATGTATTTAGTGTGGAATCCTCCAGCAATAGGAATCAGGAACAGTGTGTCCTTTATGGGGAGTCTGACAGAGTAGGCAGGAAAGCAGAGTGTGGTTTGACAAGGAGGACATCATCCAGTGGAGATGAAAAGAGAAGCCACCAGGTTCCTTGGGATTTTTTTTTCAATATCTCTACTTCTCTGAGGATAAGGGAGCTTGTTTCTCTGGATAAGAAAATAAGGAACATCCCTCCGGGATGAGGATCTGATGACCCACTTTCAAGGAAAGTTAAGTTCTATAAGGTGAAGGGAAGAGGAAAGTGACTTTCTGCCCCTTCTGTTTTCTTAAATAACCCAAATGTGATATTGTAGAGTAATATGTCCTGAACTCCACCAGAGTATACAGAGTATACTGATAGAAAATGTGACTTATCATTGTGGAAAGCAGCTCAGTGGTTACTGTGGAACGGGCCAGGGGAGGAAGTGTGGAAGTACTAAAGTCAAATATGAGGAATCTTTCAAGAGCAATTGGGGAGGGAGGTTCATGACCAAACCATAAGATTTAAATATAAGTGGTTTGTTATATAGCAATGACACCTCCATGCATAGCTGCAGCTGCAGAGGAACAAGCAGAGAAAGCTCAGCATCTCTTCAGTCCTTCAGACACTGCCTTCTTTCTCTCCATCTTGCTCAACACCCCAGGATTCTTTTTAGTATTTGCTTGCTCTCCACTGATAACACAAATAGCCAAGGCGTATGCTTAACTAGACCCCCAGTAGTCCAATGACCCCAGCTGGAGCACTGGCAAGTTCGGGTTCTGAGCACCATTTGGAGAATTAATGAACATATTTTAAATGTATGTGAACTTTCATCTCGACCAAACTCTCTTCACATAGGCCTTTAAACCCAATAGCACTTTGAGTCCAAAAATATAGTAAGTATTGCTAAAAGTGGCCATACAAAAAAAACCCTCAAATTATAAAGTTGATTCAATAGATCAATGAATGAATTCAAAGTATACTCAAAGTTTCAAAGCATATGACTAGAAAGGTCAATATTTTAATGTAACTTTTTTTCCTCTGAGACTCTGAAGATCATAGATTAAAATGACCAAGTATTAACATAGTATTATAACCAAATGAGAGTCCAAGTTTGTTTTTTCAAGTGTTTCATGTTTTTCCCCAAGACTTCGCTGCATGTAACAGATAAAAGCATACACATAGTTTACAAACATCCTTGAGTAGTTTCTGTTGGAGGTATCTCAGTAGAGAAAATTTAGTGCGTTTTTCCAAGGTGCACAGAATAACTCCCAGCACATACCACTGCTTAAATCACAGCTATACCCACACTGAACCCCAAGTACCGCAATTAGAGTATGGTTTCACTTCCAAAATCCAAAGGAAATCTACCTGCACTGAAGAAAAACTCTAGTGGCTGTCGACTGCACAAATGAAAGTCCTGGAATGCCACAGCGTGTATACAATTAGCTAATAAACTCGATAATTATCGGAAATTAGAAAAGCAGCAATGTAAGAAAAAGGAGAATGCTGCAAAGCGACTCCTCCCTCCCCCTAAAAGCATCACACTCCGGTGGTGGCAGTCACAATATGTTTTGAAAAATATTATTGGACTTTGTGGAGGTAACAATATAGTGTGGTTTTTAGGGAGGAGAAGAGCTCCAGAGCAGAGTCATAAGAATATTGGGATAATAATGTTCAATGTCAGGAAAAAGAAATAAAACAGCAAGGTGTTGAAAAATAATACATTTTAATGGCAAGAGACATAAGACAAACTTCACAATGGTGCCCTTTAAGTGCACTTGTGATAGCTGTTAAATCTGAAAAGGTAAAATATACTGCTCATAACATTTAGAAGTAGAAAATGTTAAGAGGGACTATTTTGGGATAACAGAAAGTGTGGTACTAAATCTTAAAGTCAACGCTACTTAAAATCTTGCCGTCTTCCAAATTTAGTTCTATGACGTAAAAAACATTAACAGCCAGGTACCTGTGGGCAGCATTCTGACAGAGCAAGTAAGTAACTACACCTTTAGACTTTTTAATCAGAGCAACGGACTCCTACACCTTAATGATACCAAACACTGGCAACTTCAAGGTATTGAAAATGTGAAATGAATCTATTTTACATCCCAATTGCAGTTTCTGCTCCCTCCAAGTCCCTCCCCTATCCTGACCCAAATCCACCCCTCCTTAATTTCTGTTCAGAAAGGGAAAGGCCTCCCATGTGTATCAATCAAGCATGGTATATCAAGTTGCAGTATGACTAAGAATCTTCTTTTGTGTTAAGGCTGGACAAGGTGATCCAGTATGAAGAATCCTGTCCCAGAAGTCAGTCAAAGCATTCGGGAGAGGCCTTGCTCCATTGTTAGGATTTCCCAGGTAGACCACGCTAAACAATAGTGACCTATGCAGGCTCCCTGGTTGTTAGTTCAGAGTCTGGGAGCTCCTATGAGCCCAGGTAAGTTGATTCTGTAGGTTTTCTTATAAATTAAAAATTTTTAAATGTTCTAAATATCAGGAATTGGGCTTGTGAGTCAGTAAAGGTATTCTAAAAAGATACTCATATATCACAGAGAATTGGGGAAAGTGTAAATATATATTGCAATATAAAATGATTGAAATTTGGTGTTATCAGAGGGAGTTTTAATAAAATGCAAATCTAGAAAAATATGATATTAAATTAAATGAATTTTTAAAAGTCCATAAAGCTTAAAAGTTAAAACTCTCTATAGATAATCTAGTAAAATTGCTTTTTTTACAATTTTACATTTACACAAATGATTGACAACAAGCATCAGAAAATACAAGTGTTGCTCAAAAACACATGGCAGAAAATTTCTACAGTCCTGCCTCTTTTGTTGGCTGTTTTTGAGATTGCAACTTAATTGCATTTCTGTCAATCATGGTGGTTCATGCCTTTAATCCCAGCACTTGAGAGACAAAGGCAGGCAGATCTGAGTTCAAGGTCAGCCTGGTCTATCTAGTAAGTTCCAGGACAGCCATAGGGAGACCCTGCTTCAAATATGTATTTTTTTTCCCTTCCCTTTCCTCCTTCCTTATTTTCCTTTAAATTCACATCCTCTTTTCTCATTCATTGTTATTAAAGTATATATATTTATATGTACAATATATTATTTCTAAACATAACCTGTTGAGTGCACATGTTACCTGTATGAGTGTCTTCAGGGCTATTTTACTTTCTCCAAGGAGGACCATTCTCTTGCTGCCAGCTGGTACTCAGTTCTTACCTGTAGTTCTTTGTATAGATAGGCTTGAGGCCTCACAGGCTTTTTCCTGACCACTTTATCGTGTCTTGTCTGTTGGTTTCATCTTTGTTCAGCTCAGGTTTGGGTATTATGTTGGTGAGACTTTATGGTTGTAGTTTTTGATGTTACTAGGAGACAACATCACAGCAAGCTTCCTGATCTCCTAGCTCTTACAATTTCTCTGCTTTGCCTTATGCAATGTTCCCTGAGACTTAGGTGTAGGAGCTATTATGTAAATGTATCCATTGGGATTGGGCACCTCTATTCTGAAGTATGATTGGTTGTAGGATTTTTTTTTTTTTTTTGTGGTGGTGGTGGTGGTCTCAACCTGTTGCAAAGAGAAGTTGATGAGGGATGACTCTACACTTATCCATGAATATAAGGACAAATGTTTACAGGCTGTTCTTAAAGATTATGCTAGTTTAGTAAATTAGTTGTTGTAGATTCTCCCCCTCCACCAAACCATGACTTCACTAGCCTGAGTAGTTAACTAGGTTTCCAGTATCAGCCATGTTATCCCTTTGGTTGAGCAGGTCTTAAGTTCAAATACAGATCTACTGGTTGTAGGCAAGTTGTGTGTATCACTACTGTACCAATAGAGTTTTCATGCCATGCTGTAAATTATGTGGCTTATAGACATCATAGTTGGATAAGGCTATTAGGGTTTTTTTTTTCCCCTCCTTTAGAAGGTTGCACAGCACGTTCTGGTACCATGAATGCTATTCCTCATGAATGGGGCATTTGTTAAGCATTTATATGGGGTGTGTGTGTGTGTGTGTGTGTGTGTGTGTGTGTGTGTGTGTGTGTGATAGTGGTGAGTTTACCCTCCACAGTGTATGCATGGAGGACTTATGAGATTCAGTTATCTCCTAATACCATGTAGACTCTAGGGATTCAATTCAGGTCTTCAGCCTTGGCAGTAAGTGCCTTTATCTCCTGTGCTTTCTCACTGTCCCTCAACTACAATTTTTAAGAATTATTTGTCTAGAATATAAAATGCCTTAAGGAAATGTTTGCTGAACAAACATATCTTATCTTTAGAAGCCATCTACTAATTATTTAATTGTATCACTGTATATTAGACAATATATCTATAGACTGGATGCAAGATATTTTGTGTTAGTATACATATCATACTGAATGCCCTAGTTTGCTTTCAGTTTCTATGATAAAACACTAAACAGCTCAAGGAGGAAAATTTTGATATGGCTTCCTCATCCCATTCACAGTCTATTATGAAGGAAAATCAGGGCAGGAACTCACACACAGGAGCCTGAAGGAAGAAACTCAAACCAAGTTCAGAGAGAAATGCTTCCTACTAGCTTGTTCCCATTGACTTGCTCACCCTTTTCTTTTCTTTTCTTTTCTTTTAGGAAAACAACATAGCCCACATTCTTATGTTGGCACTACAAACACTGAACTGAGCCTTCCCACAGAAATCTTTAATTACCCTTTAACCACCAAAATGTTTCACAGAGTTGTCTGCCCGAAAGTCTGATTAGGACCAATTGCTCAGTTGACTTTCTTTCTTCCTATATGAGCTGAGTATACATGTATCAAGTTGACAAAAAAAAATAACCAATTAACAAATTGAGGACTGAATCCATATATATACTAAATAAGTACTCTACCAGTAACCTGTATCTCCATCCCTTAGTGGGATCTTGATACATAACTCAAGCTGGTCTTAAATTTGCCACAAACATATGATCCTATTGCCTATACTTGCTGTGTACTGGAATTGCAGGCATGTACCACCATGCCAGGCCACTAAGTGATTATTTAAGCATAATTCTAAAACACTTATCTATGTCTATGGACTTCTTGCCCTGTCAACAGACACCTTCTGCATCTATTATGAAACTGAGGATGGAGTCTGGAATGCTAGTAGTACTAGTCTGAAAAGCAGGACCTTGACAAGATCCATACTCTTCTTCCCATCCTTTTCTTCCTGCCAAAGCTATCTCCACCTGTACTTAGGTTTCCACCATTTGAGGGATTCTCTAGC
>PVIH01030171.1:0-12525 GCA_004025045.1 Sigmodon hispidus
AGACAAGCAGAATGGTCATGAGTAAAGGGAAAGTCTCTTCAAGAAGACTGCTGGGTGAGGGAACAGCCTCTAGTAACTGCCATGATTCATGGGAAGAGCGAATAAATTCCATCCTCGAGTGCTACAGGGGACCAAAATGAAAAAAAAAAAAATGAAACACATCATAAGACAGCTGGTCCTCAGAACTACTGAAGTGAATTGACATGTTCCCAGCTATCAGTGACTAAAGAGTTCCTAAGAAGTTATTCAGCTGTTAGAGCTTAAATCTGAAAGTCTCCCAAGATTAACATGCTGACTGGTTGTTTCTAGCTGTTTTTTTTGTTTGTTTGTTTTTGGGTTTTTTTTGTATTTAAGGAGGCTGGGGGCTTCTGGTGGGAGGGTGTGGCTAGCAGAGGTCACTAACAGCATGTTCGTCTCCATTTCTGGCTGTACTAGCTGCTCATATGTCTCCCTCTGGCTATGTTGTGAAAAACTACCCCAACGCTTCCACAACCACCAATTTAGCTTCTCTGCCATGTCTTCTCTGACCATGGATGGCAACCATATGCCCACATAAATCTTTCCTATCTTAAGGGGCTTTGTATTGTTGTTGCTTTCTGTCAGGTATTTTGCCACAGCAACAGAAAAGTAATCAATGCACTAGGCAAGCCTTCAGACTGCAGCATGAACTCAAGCCTGGCATGGAGAACGACCCTGAAGGGAGGCATACAATCAATATGTCCAGGTTGAAGGTCAAAGTCAATAAGATTTCCCTAGAGGAATGAGCCCTGAGCTGAGATGTGTAGGATAAGTACAGGTATAGAAACTCATTTCAGAAGAGAAACTGGAGACAGGGGACAGGGAGGAAACAAGGAAGAGAAGGGAGAGGCAGCACATAAGTCTTTGGTCATACACTGAGGCCAATGTATGTGGAACACAATGAGGACAAAAGATGATTAAAAGGTAGACCAGGCTGGATCAAGAAATGTCATTTCATCTGATGAAAGATTTAAACTTTCATTTTTTATTTGCCTTGTCCACCAATTAGTATTGAGAAGTCATTTGGTCAGTTACCACTTAGGCACTAAATATAGCAGGGGTTGTTATACTAGGGAGGATAAACAAGATAGGTATAACTCCTTGTTCTCTGTGGAACACAGAGTCAAAAACAGAGCTAAAGACGACAACATAACATCACAGTGAAGAAGTAGGGAAGTGCTGATGTGAGGAAGTGGAAAATTTAACATATTCCAAAAGATGGGCATCTTAAATGAAATGGCATTTAAAACAAGGCCTGAAAGAATAGTAGACCATAGCAAGGTAAAGGTCAAAATTAAAGGGATTCCAATGTGGAAGAATAAGTATACTGATACAGAGGTGAGAGGAGAGGACGCAACATGTTGAACAAAGATAGTTAAAGAAGCTGAAATACAGAGTACAAGGTGATTCACCAAGAGAAGAAGGTGGGGTGGGTGGGGGGTCACAGATACACATCAGACTGTGAAGACACACACAGAGAATGCCATATGGGGGCTACGGGGATGCTGCCACAAGTCAGGGAACTAAAGATCCACAGAAAGATGTTTTCTTTATAGATGTCAGAGGGAGTGCAACACAGACAATAATTTGTTTTTCAGCTTCTACCCTCTAGAATTAAGGGAAAATGAATCTATATAATTCTCAACTACTCAGTGGGCAGTACAGTCTGAAACAAATATATCTTAACCTCACTGGTTCATGCTTATAAATTTATATCAAATACTTTTGAAATATTAGCTTGACTTCATTTATCCAAACTATGCCAATAAAATAATGTGGTCAACAGGTAGGTTCAGTGTCATAGACTCATAAGGATGGCAAAATAGAAACAACTCAGGTAGAAAATAAAATGTTATTTCACTAAATCACAAGCTCATAACCTAGAATAAATACTATATGTCAAATACGATTAAGTTAATGATAAAATAATTTTCTCATACTGTATTTTTATATGAAAATGCTATTTGATCAAATATCATTTCAATGTTGTACTTTCTTTATACCATAGTCTTTACTCTCTAGGTGTCAAATGGACAATTCCTTCAATTTTTTGAATACCACTTCATCTGTAAAATGGGAAGAAGTCTCATATTTGGTCTGTAAGAGAACTGTACTAGATAATGAACAAAGAGGATTATTAGCAGAATCCCTGGTAGATACTAAATAGTTCAAGAGTGTTAACCATCATTGTATCTTATTTCCTAAGATTAGTTTATTAGGAATCAGAAACCCATGCCAGCTTATAGGAAAGATCAATCTCCAGAAGTATTCAATGTTCTCCATTTGGATTTGTTCCAGATACCAAAATATTTGTTTCCTTAGCTGATCCAGACACTCGAAGAGCACTGATCTGCCTCAGCAAACAAGAGCAGCTCTGTTTGTTCATGCTATGATTTCCAGTGGAAAGTTATAATGTTAGTATAAAGAAAATTTATAGAAAGAGAGGAATAAAAGGCTAAGCAGGCTAAAAATGTTTGATTACTGTAAGATAATGACAGTCGAAATATTATTGCCAACCATTTCCCAGTGTAACCCTTACTATAATATTCTCAAGGTATTTTGCCAAATGAGAGTGATAAGAAAAAAATAGTCTTTCTACTCAGGGGTGTCATCAATAAAAAGTCAGGTATAGTCATCACAAAAATAAGAACAAAAACGCTGTGATTTCAGAGGAAGCAAAGGAAAATGAAAACATATAAGTCACTTTGACTTATTCTCTGTGTGACTAATTCATTTGCCCACCATAGCGTTCTATGGAACTCCTACAAGTGGTGACCTGACAATAATTTTACTGGGAAATGGACTTTTATTAAGTCCTTCTCCTCTCTCTTTTTAGTATTTATATTGTTTTACTCTCTATACAATGAGTGAACATGACAATTTTTGTATATGCCCACATAGGCAAATCATGAGCATAGTCAGGGAGTCATCATCTCATGCACCTGGAAAATAGAAATTAGGTCCTCCTATCAAAATTCTCAACTCTTCCTCAAAGTCACCTTCTTTATCCAGATGTACCTATATATTCTTACAGAAATATCTTGAGGTATCCTGCTTTCTCTAAAGTTAGATGGTCGTGATTATATGTTCCTGTTTATCTCCTCTGCAGCCAGGACTTCTGATGTGTACCTGAGAAAGTTTAAGTTTCTTCACTCTGGACAAACACATCTGTGTCATATGCTTCGATCTTCTCCACTTAATTTTTCATTTATAAGAAAGACAAAGCATGGTTACTTATTAGTCTAATTTTATATTACAAGAATGACCAAACTTAAGAGATGGCTTTATTGGATAGTAGCATGCTATGCAAGCATGAGAGCAAAAATCAGTCAGATTCCTGGCATCCACATAAAAGCCAGACATTGTTGTGTATGTGTGGAATCTGGGCAAATTGGAGCTCACTGTCCAGCCATCCAAGCTCAATTAAATCAATGGACTCAAGGCTTAGAGAGAGGCCCGTGTCAAAATGAAGGTACAAAATGATTGATGAAGGCAACAGACTTTGACCTCTGGTTGCCATAGGCATATGCATATATGTAAGCACACTCACAAAAACATGCACATACACACACACACACACACACACACACACACACACACACATACACGAGATCAGCTATTTAGCTCATGGAAGACATGTTTACTTCAAAAGGTAAGTAGACAATTCTGAGGATGCTAATATCAAATAGTTACTCTCACTTTTGAAATCAGATTGGACCAATTGAACATCAATTCATTCTCATTCTTAGGACCACCAAATGAGTTAACTTCTCTTACTCCAGCTCCCAGGTAATTGAGGGTACAAAGCCTTAGAAAATAATCACAAAAAACACTGGCCACTCTTCGCAGAACTGTGTTTCCTGCCTGTTATAGCACATTTTATTAGAACAAAAATCATGGAAATTCAATCCACTTTATACTTTTTTTTCCCTTTAGTGGGGGCAGTGAAGTGAGACTAGAGAGTAATAAAACCAGAGTAACTAGGACATGAAATCCAAAGCAAGATATTTACCTTACACTTATAAACATATTTTGATAGACATGACCCCTTGTGGTTTCTGCAGGCCCCTGAGTTATACATGTAGAGACTTTCAGTAAGAAAAAAAAAACGAAGATAGTTTATAAAAACTCCACATAACAGATAAACCAAAGAAATTAAACATACACACACACAGAGACACACACACACACAGAGACACACACACACACACACACACACACTATTTGGTGATTTTACATCATGCACCCCATCAAACTCAGCTATCAGTCCTCTCAGATTCATGTCCACTCTTATGGTCTCCTTATTTACAAAAATGCCCATTCCTGCTACTTATTTACTTACTGGAGCATAATTAAGCTCCCTGTGGCAAGACCCTTAAAGAAAAGTCATTCCTCACCCACACCCCTGCCACAGGCCATCAATGCAGAAGTGAGGCATTGTGTCATCTAGTTATGTTCTACCTTGAGCTCTTGTATACAATGACATCTTTTTTTTTTTTAAGCCCACTAATGAGTGAGTACATCCCCTGTTTCTCTTTCTGGATTTGTGATACCTCGTTCAGGAGGATATTCTCCAAATATTTGCCAAAATCAGACTTGTTAAGGAATACTTTCATTTGAAAAATCATTTTCTCAAATGAAGAATGCATCTCATCAGCAAATTTAATTTCCAGTTTCTAAGAGTTGTGGGGCTAGAGAGATGGCTCAGCAGCTAAAAACACTTTCTATGAAGATTGACCATTTGAATTCTATCTCTGGGATGGAAATGATGGAGAGAACCAACTTCTGCAAATTTTCCTCTGTCCTTCACATGCATATGAAGGCATGTGCACAGCCATACACACACACACACACACACATGAATAAATACAATCACATTATTAAAAATGTTAATAAGAATTATCTGTAGTTGTAGTAATAGAAAGATCTTCCTTATTGTGCTTTGATTTAGCACAAAATTGTTTCTCACAACACAGATAGAATTCATTATGATACTTCTAGAATACTGTAAGAACCAACTTTTGTGTGCAGCTCTGAGCACAAGAAGCTAGTATCAGGACTACTGTGGACTAGTGGCTTCCTGTACATGATTAATCACATACTTCTGCTCTACTTTAGGACTGGCACCTCTGATACTAGCAACTGACGTCCAGTCAGTAGAATCTGATTTCTGTGAGTAATTTAACACAGTCTCTGCGGACATAGTGATGTATGACTCTAATCATCTCTCAGGGAAGGACTTAGCATCTAAGTCATCTGCAGACTGGCCTCAGGAGCTTTAGCTGAAGAAAGCTGTTTGGTCTAGAGGTTCACTAATCATAGGATGGGCCCCATTTGCTTATTGAGAAACCTGGGGATGGGAAAACATGCACATGTTGACACCTCACCCCCCATAGAAGGAAAATCTTGGAAAATAGCTATTCTAGTATTCCCAGCCAGACTGGCTGAGATTTGTTAGGGCACATATTGGGTTTCAGCTTCTTTCTTTGCCCAATCTTGCATTTCATCACCATTTTACAGAATTTAACCCCTGGTAAGCCTGATTGTTGAACTCCAAATGCTATCTCACTATCTGCTTCCAGGGAACTTATAATGATACAAGCTAGCTAATTCTTAATAACCCAGTACAAGGCAAAGACACTCTTAGAATTTAGGTTCAGATGCAGATGAGTCCAGTCAACATCAGTCCATTTTGAGGGGAAATGGGAGCTCCCCACAAAACCACTGTGAAATCTTGGGAGATTCTAAGAAATTAAAGCTACTTTTATAGACAATCTCTTGCCTCCTGACCACCTCTTCCCAGCCACTTTATGTTAAGGGCTCTGGTGTATGCCTATGGAGCATACCCATATTAATCTTTCAACAACTTCCTAGAAAAGGCTTATTAATTATCATTTCCATTCCAACTAGAAATCTATTTTTTCCTTCTCATTTCTGTTCCTTTTCCTATATTCTCTTTTATTATTGGATGTTAATCACTACTATCTGTTCCTAAGAGCCCATCCCATTCTCACTGTTTAGGGCTATGTGTGTGCATTAGTCACACCATCCCCATGTATTCTGTAAATAGATACAAACTCATGCCTCTGGTTCTCCTCCATTTCCTTCACTTTCTTCCTGTCTTTGCAGGCAGATCTTTGAATTAATTGCCACTCTTATGTACAAGTAGAAATATCCAACTTTTCATACCAATGGCCAAATGAGAAATATCTTAAAAATGTATTCTGGAGGACTGTTCATATAACTGAGAAATAAAAAAAACCCTAGAGAACATGTCCCCTTAAGCCTAGAGAGAACCAGGCCTGTTAACAGGAATACCATCAGGACTCTTGCTCACTCTTCCTCCTTTTTCTGCATCTGTCTGTGGGCCTGGTCCACCCACAGGGCACCAACATCCTTCAAAACTGGAAGCCATGAGCATCAGTAGTTTATAAATGCCTGGACTTTGAAATGAAAAGCCACAAAGAAAGTAGCCTATTGGCTAAGAAATTAGACCATATCTAGTCCCTGGGTTTCAGCCCCTTGCTGAATCCATCCTCTTTACATTTTCTGTGTGTGGCAGGGATATTTGCTGTTCCTATTATTTATTTTACTTTAGATAGTATATATGGCCTACAGTCATGCTCAGGCTCTCTCATACTCATTTAGCCAGACTGCCTCAAATGGTCTTGCCTGAAATAATGTGTTTGTGTTCAATCTTGATTAGTATCAGGCATTTTCATTTCTTTATGTTCAGTACCATAAAGAATACATTTCTAGCATTTTCCAGAATATAGATGGAGTTGGAAATCATCATATTAAGCAAATTAAATCAGATCTCCCAAACACACCACAGACACACACACACACACGCACACGCACACGCACACGCACACACACACACACACACAAACTTTCAACCTTAATATGCCTAATCCATAGGTATCTAGTGATACCCAGCAGAGTCTTACTCTTTACCTTTTCCATTGATAGAAATATTCACCATGTACCTTGATAGGCACAGAATCTCCAGTTTACTCAGGCACTGGAAATTTGAGTAGTGTGGTAGTTTGAATAAGAATGTCCCTTGGAGGCCCTTATGTTTTAATGCTTGGTCCCTTGTTAATGAAACTGTTTATGAAGGGTTAGGAGGTGTGGTGTGACAATGGAGATGGGCTTTGAGGTTTCATAGGCCAAAGCCAGGACCAGTGTACCTCTCTCTGCCTGCTAGCTGAACATCAGGATGCAAAGCTCTCAACTACTGCACTAGCACCATGCCTACCTGTCTGCCAGCACACTCCTCTCCATGATGGTCATGTACTTATCCTCTGAAACTATAAATAAGTCACCAATTAAATGTTTATATCTTAGAAGTTGCTTTGGTCATGGTGTCTCCTGACAGGAAATAGAATGGTAACTAAGACAATTGGACTCTAGCAGATACCAATGTACAGCAAAGAGTTCTTTCAACAGCTGGGATCACCAGACCATTCCCTCATGGCTTTAGCTTGTTTCAAAGTCTCTGAGAGGCAGACCAGATTAATTCTTTGCTTAGGCCTTCTCATTCTTCTTTTCTAACCCATCCCCATTCCATGTATTGTTCAGACACCCAGAAACACTGTGTACAGGGGCATTCAGTGGCCACATATAGATAGACTCTGAATAGTGTCTCACTCAGCCGTCATCAGAAAAGGTTCTACTTTCAGTAGATAGAAACAATACAGAGACACACACCTGGATAATGTGTGGAAAGTGAGAGATATTGGAGCACTCAGGGAGCTATGCAGAAGAGGAGGTGGAAGGATTATAAAAGCCAGAGGGGATGGATGACTCCAGGCAAACAGTGTCTTCCAGACAAGACAGGACTGGTGTATGTATGAACTCTCAGATATGGTGGCAGCATGCACATAACCTAGTCCCAGCCCTGAGAGAGAGCCGTGACCAAAGGCTGACTCCTCTAGCCAAGAAGCTCTCTGCAACTAGCATTTGCTTTCACAGAAAAATTAGTCTTCCCAAATGAAGTCTCACTGACTATATTAACCCCTCTTCACGGTAGGTCCCAGTCTCATGCTCGGGAACAGATGGCCAACACAAAGTAAATTCAGTTGTATGGTATTTTTGTAGATTTTTTTTTGTCTTTTATTGGTTTGTTTGGGAATTTCTTGTCCTAATGGTCTTTTTACTGTCTATTTTGGTTTATGATTTTGTGTTTGTCCTTTTGTGAAGTTGTGTGTGCATGCGTGTGTGTGTGTGTGTATGTGTGTGTGTGTGTGTGTGTGTGTGTGTGTGTGAGAGAGAGAGAGAGAGAGAGAGAGAGAGAGAGAGAAAGAGAGAAAGAGAGAGTTTCTTGATTTTGTTTGTTCATTTTTTAAAGAGAAAGAAAGCAATGGCATGGAGCTGAGTGAATAAGGATGTGAAGAGGATATAGGAGTAGTTGAGTAGAAAAAAATCATAATCCAAGAATATTATATAAAAATTTCTTGATTAAAAAAATAGCCCCTGAGGAATCTCATTCAACAAGATGGAAGTTAAAGTCCTGTGTGTGCGAAACTTAGAAAAGGTACCAGTATTTCTACTACAGAGATCTCTTCTAAAACCAGCCATTGGAGCAAACAGAACTTATCTTCTATGTTCCTGTTATTAGATCTACCCATCGGGGCACATTAAAACTGTGTCTCCTTCACAGCTGAATTGTAAAGATTAATTAGGCAGTATCAGCCAAGTGGAGTTCTCCTGAGAATTACATACAAATACATTTGCTCTTGTTATTGCAAAGCTTGGAAATTCTCTTCCCATCTCAGTTATTTAAGATAAAGAATCTGACCATTACCAAGTAAATAGAAGAAATATGAGACTTTTGTATTCCAGTGGCAAGCCTCAATCGAATCCTCTCCTTTCAAAGAGATAATGGAGCTTGTTCTGAGGATGCTGTGCGTGAGCCATCATCCCTCTTAAGGGCCCTTCTTTATGGCACAGATGCAGTTTTCAGTACTGTTTTGATTCAATCTTTTATTAAAGATCTACCTGGAGTAGCCAATTGATTTTTGTTAGTCCCTAGAGTAAATGAAAACAGAGACTCTACTGGACTTGCTAAGAGGTTCCTGCCTTTGTGTGGAGTATATTTGATGTATTAAAGAAAAAAAAAAGGAAAGGCTTCACTTATTAAGTGCTATTTATTTCCACACCAATTCTACATTAACTTTTTTTTTTTTTTACTCTAAATCACAGATCCATTGAAATTTGTCTATTTTTCCAGGTCAAGTTAAAAAACAAATTCTTTACAGATCTGAAAAGACACTAGTTAGAAAGTTGGCAATTTGTGTAATTATCTACATGTTAATCCCCTTGTACAACAATTATTTTAAACAATGTTAGGTATTTTAAATTTTCTTAGTTAAAAACTGTGTGTTTATAATTTTCAGTGCTCTACTGGGATTCTGTCAATGGTTGCACATTCATTGCCTGTTATCATTGGAGAAGGCAGACCTGTTCCTGTGAAGAAGACTCTTCACCATGCTGCTTCCAAGAATGCCTGCAGGATGATCAGACAAATTTCAGAAGATTAACAAACATTATACAACACAGGATTCCCTAGCTCATCTGTGCTGTGGAGTCAAGTTCACTCAAGCCACTAACTAGACTCCACGAGTGACAAAAGCTCTGTGCTCGCTCCCAGGCCTCTGCTGAAGCCCTTTCCCTCTGCTTCCCCTCTGTGACAAGGCTTCATATTTGAGCAATGATGATAACAATAATGATCATGCTGATTCGGGGAGCTGCCTCTCATTAGTATGTGTTGAGTAGCTTATCTGCGTTTGCTCTCAATCCTTAGAGCCACCCTAAGGGGAACACAAATGCTATATTTTTTTATAAGTAAAGAAAATGAGAATTAGAGAAATTAATTAGCTTGACCAAAGTCACACAGGCTAGAGCCCAAGTCTGTCTCATTTACAAATACTATTCTCCTGGGCAACAATGCTGCTGGAGAGGAGAGGCTAGAAAGCCCAGGGAAACAAATAGCTTAAACTAAAACTGTCCTTCCAAATTTAAAACACATGAGAGGCAAGGAGTGTCCAAACTTTTAGTACAAAGTAGTCAATGACAACTTCGGTTCTGTGGGTTTGATGCCACAGTTAAACATAAATCCAATCTAATTTCATGCACGATAAGGATGGCAGTGCAGACTTCACAGTGTATAGAAACACAATAAACACATAGATGCCCAAGAGGAAGCTTTCATGGAGGAACTATGCTTAAAAAATGCACTCATGGTAGGCACAAAATCCCACCCTAGCTGAAGAGCTATTGGCATTTGATGGCGTCCAAGAGTCAATTTCCTTTAAGGATGTAGGCCCTAGTATGCAGTCATACTCCAGAGCATGCCCCACAACCAAGAGTATTTGAACAACAAAGACAAGAGCGAACAGAAAGTGGGATGGGTAAGAAGGTAGCTTGGATCTTGGAGGAGCAGGGGCAGAGAAGAGAAATATGATCAAATCACATTGCATGAACTTTTCAAAGAATAAAAATACTGTTATAAAAATCGCACTCTTTTTGAGAATGCAGAAGCTTTCCTATTTATCTCAATGCCCCATCTTCACCACTGGAAAAGGAAAGCAGCCAGGAGCAACCATTTTCTCAATATTACAAAGGAGACCAAAGGAGGAAAACAAAGGCCAAGTAGACACCCCTAAAACCTCTGAAAAGAGTAATTAACCATCACCTTTCCTGCATAAAAACTGGAAGGCGCCATTGTTAGTGGCACCTTGTATGGGATGAGGATTTGTCAATGTGGATGACACAACTCTCCTTCCCTCCACAGTCCTGTTACCCCACCTACCACTCTCAAAGAAAAAAAAAAAAAAAGAAAAAAAAGAAAAACCAAACCAAAAGAAAATGAAGCCCAGGCACTAACTAGATATATGTGACTTACTCCCAGGGACAACACTGAATATCTACACATGAATTAAACATGTATTTGTTTAACATTGCAGATATTTCTTGAACTAGAAAGGGGGAAGGTACGCCTTTCCCTGCACTAATTGCTGTGCCTCACAAAGTGGTGTCAGCCACGTGAATACCCACTCTTCTGCTCCTGAATCTTTGTCAATTCAGCTACTCACAAGCTTCAGCGAAGTCCCCTGATAGCACATTCTAACATCCCACACAGGAGGGTTTTTTTTCCCCTATCACCTAATCTCCTTTCCTCCATCTGAGATTTAAATACACCCCTGCTCATCTTATGTTAAGCAGCAACAGAACAGGATTGTTCAATATCTGCCACAGAGGAAAATGGAATTGAATCTAAATGTAACTGTAGCTATTTCTGATTTCTAATGGAAAAGCATAAGGATGGAAAATGCTGTAATAGAATTCTTTACTACCTCTAACCCACTTTGAAACTAGAGGGGAGGAAATAAGTTCCAAGGCCTTTCTGATCCTAAAGGGTGAATTTAACACGTGTTGAGTACTGCTCCTTCCCCATCCCCATTAACACCCAAGGAAAAGCATTTTTAATCCATTAACTTACAAAGGGAAATGAAAAGGGGAAAGATAAGTTACAATGTTGGCAGCTGAAAAGTAGATGGATAGGTGGGTGGGACCTGACTCCCTAGATTCAAGAAGGCAGAGCTGTCGATCTGCAGCAGGGAAGTGAGGAGAACCTGCTTTGTTCTGCAGGACTTGAAGGATGCTCTGCAGCCAAGGTACCAGATACTTCTGGAGGAGAGAGAAAGCTACCTTCCAAAAATGTTTAGGAAGCAGGTAGCTCTGTCTCTCTTTCTCCATCTCTGCAAAGTCTTGTTCTTAGAAAAGGAGGGGAGGGAAAGACCCAGAATTGGCTCAGAAAAGAAGAGTACTCTCAAAGCATGACAACCTGAGTTTGAATTCTTCAGCAGCTGAGTCAAAAGATGCCGTGATTATAAATGCCTGTGACTTCAGCTTTGGAGAGCAATGAAGAGCCAATCCCAAGAGCTCACTGGAAAGCCAGGCCAGCCCAAGATTCTAGTTCACGGGAGAACCTGTCTTCAGGCAGAGTGAGATAGATGGCTTGCTCAGGCTTTCGTATATATACACAGACATATGCACTCATGTGCATGTAACACACAGGGACACACACACAAATACAGAAGCAAAGAGAGACCCAGGTCCCATGCTGAAAGGAAAAAAACAGGAAAGGTCAAGCACTAGCACACTGAGTGTTCAGCCTTCTATTCTTTCACATATCTCGGCCCCTAGAGGTTGGCAGCCATGCAGAGTAGACAGAAATACTCCAAGGGACACAACTAGCCAAAGAAAAGATTCTGAAAATCATGTTTTTAAAAGTTCAGTGACACAAAACTCAAATCCAAGTGGATCAAAGACCTCAACTTAACCCCAACCACTTTGAACTTGATAGAAGAGAAAGTGGGAAATACACTTCTACAAATTGGCACAGGCCGCCACTTCCTAAATATAACACCAGTGGCACAGGCACTAAGACCAACAATCAATAAGTGGGATCTCCTGAAGCTGGGAAGCTTCTGCAAAGCC
>PVIH01030172.1:0-12524 GCA_004025045.1 Sigmodon hispidus
CTCTCTCTCTCTCTCTCTCTCTCTCTCTCTCTCTCTCTCTCTCTCTCTCTCTCTGTGTGTGTGTGTGTGTGTGTGTGTGTGTGTGTGTGTGTGTTTTTGTGTGTGTGTGCCCACAGGCACACATGCATGTGTAGTTGGAAATGTATCATTGGTTATGGGATATGGAAGATTCAAGTTGATACCAGCCAGGAAGTTTCCTCCTAGATGGCTAGCTTTTATAGCACCAGAAGGTGCTATATAGACTGCTGGGGAGAAGAGGTCACCAAGGGTCTTAACTTATGTACCTGTGAACTGTGTGAACTGTAATAGTTATAAGCCTGGCAAGAGAAGCTCATGGCTGCTATAGTGGCATGTCTGTTACAGTGGTAACCAATCACATTCTGATTGGTCTTAGGCCCTACTACATAGGACGAAACCTATAAATCTAAACAAAATCCCATGATTAAAGGGACTACATACTCAGGTGTGAATCTGATATCATTTTTCTTTTAAATAGGTAAAAGTTCAAGCTGTGTTTTAAATTAATATTTTTGTTCTCAGACCTAGTGGGGAAGGCGGATAGTACTGTCCTATTTCCTTACATGGAGAAATGCTGGTTTCAAAGAAATAACCTGATAAAGAAAAAATATGAGTATAATTTACTTGGCAAGGGAAAAAAAGAATGAATGACAGAACTTGAAATGTAAGAGAGAGAGATAAGTTCAAATGTAAGTAACAGAAAAGAGTTTACACAAGTTATATAAAAGTACATCAAGTAAACAGAGACACATGAGTCAAAGCCCACAGCAACTCCATGAGTATTTGTTAGCCTGACTTTGTACATTCCTTATGTTAGAAGCATTCTGTCATGAACACATTCACAGTCTTAAGCATTCTGCTTCAGCTGAAACATTGCTGACAGCTCTTGTGACTTGTTTTATCCAGTGCCTGCCCTCTGCTGTTCATGTGGCCATGGCTCTCCATGCCTTCTTTCTAGGAAGGAGAAATCATGTATTTGCTGTCGTGCAGAGCATCAGAAGAGAGAACAGGCTTTCCGTCTCTGGTCAAACAATCTAGAGGCCCACATTGTGCCGAGTTAGTGCTGCTCCTGTGTACATGTGGAGAGCCAACCACTTAGAATTAGGAAAGCTCTCAAGAGGCTCATCCCTGGAGAAAACTGGTTCTTTCTTACTCATCAGTCATTCTGCTTGTAGCTCTTCATCTAGGGATGGGGCCTCGTGAACGTTCACCAATCCTTGTTGCTGTTGCCATGGCTGTTATATTGCTGAGATGTCATGGGTACAGCATCTTTGTCATGTCTAGAAGGCACTATGTCACAGCAGGCATCCTGTTTCTCTTTTACAGTCTTCCCACCCCCTCTTCCACAGTGTTCTCTGAACTTCAGATTTACGGGTTGGGATGCCCAGCCCTGGATTACCATACCTCAAATTGCAGGTTTGACAGGTTAATTAAAACCAAAAACTCTCCATGTTTTTATAATCAATATATAATATCTAATCAATATAATGTTTTCTGTTCAACAAATTAAAGTGGCTTTGTGTGTGTGTGTGTGTGTGTGTGTGTGTGTGTGTGTAAGTGTGGGGGGGTTGTGGGTGTGCACATGCATGCAGGTGGAAACCTCAGGTTGATGTTGGAGAGCATCCTCAGTTCTTCCACTTTGTTCACAGGGTCTCTTAATCAAACCTAGAGTTCACAGATAAGGCTTGGCTACTCTTGTTAGCCATGTCACTCTAAGGGGTGTGTATTTCTGTCTTCTGAGCACTGTACAACAAGGCCATCATACTCTTGGCATTTCCTGGCTTCTTTGGATCTAAACTCTGGTCCTCAGATTTGCCTGGCAACCACTCTAACCACTAGGCCATCTCCCCAACCCTCCAATGATGTTTGCTAAAAAGCTTATTGACTTTGATACTGAATCCTGAGAAGCACACCACTCAAAGGCTTATATTATTATGAAATTAAAACCATTACTTTCTTTTTTCTCCTCAAAATAAATGACCCATGTTTCTCAGATCTTGGGACATCTACACTCTTATTGAAAAAGTACTTTTAAAAATTATTTGAATAGTGGATTTGCATGTAATTTGTTAATAGGTCAGTAATTTTTCACTGGCTAGCATTTTGCATCACACTTGCCTATAAATATTGTTTTTTCACATAGGAATTAATTTACATTGCAACACCTTTGTAACTCATGGCCAGGTGTGCACAGAGAAGGCTGCTGCCATTTCCTTGGGTAGAATAAAAGGATATATGTACCATTAGCCTCTGCAAATGAATGGCAGACCAAAGGAAGTATTCTCAGAGAAGGTGACCACACATGTGAACAATGACTTTGATCTCTAGCATCTGGCCAGGCTTTAGAATTATGCTAGGGAAAATGGGCAGCTTCACCACACATATTATTGTCTCCTTAGTCCTGTGTTCCCACATCATCTGTTCCTAAGTAAGGTGATGGCTTACTGTTTCATATTCTCAGTATCCAATACCACTTATCCATGGTAATTTCTGTCAAAAATAATTGAGTAAAGCCCAAGTTTATAAAACACAGCAAATGTCTAAGTCTCACTTGGTCAGACTACTACTTTAATTTTAAAAAATGATGTGGCAGCTGTTTTCTCAAGAGACTCACATGAGAATTCTTTAGAGCAGTCATCTCAAATAATAGCATCACTTTCTACAGATGAAGTCATTGAATACAAGGGGCCACACTGTTTGCTAGTTTGCAGAAGTAGTTACAAGACAGGACTGGATATGATAGCTGGGTGATGCTCTTTTGAGATTCCATATGGGCTCTCCCCATTACTACAAACATGTGTTTGCAAATTTCTGTTAGATGTGTCAATGATGTTATAAGCATGCAATCATGTAACTAGCATAGACAATAATTAAAAATATTTAAAAAATGATTTCTACACTGAAGATGCTGTCTTATTTCTTTCCACATTATGTATATTTACTGTCAATGTCCCAAAATCACTTAAGTTGGTAGAGAGCGTGATAATAAAGCTAAGCTTAAAATTATCCAAATACTAAAATGACATATAGCAATGACCTTTCCTAACTGTAATTGTACAGGAGGCATTGAAGCCTTCATGGGTCATTCCCTAAACCATCTTGCCAAATATTTGAGAATGAATCCATAGGAGGATTCTGACAGAATTGATCTGTATCAGGAGCAAACCAGGACCAGGATATGCTGCTACCCAGCGTTCATGGCTTTGCCCATACACACACTCTTCTCTTGGTGCCTTTAATCTGACAAGTTAGTTCTAATGTGGGGTTTCAGACTAGATTGCAGGGAGGAGACATATTTGGGGTGGAAATTTATTTACATATAAAATATATCTACTTCCTATTCACCCTGTCTTTCCCAAATGATAGACCCTTTATACTTCTAAGTTCCATATATATGACTCTATCCACTACTAATAGGAAATGCATGGGAGAAAATTGTATTTTTATTTAACATATACAGACCTTTCTTATTCACTAAATACAGTTTAGCAGTGATTTCCATGCCGTTTGTAGTGGGTTAGATTACAAGCAATCTAAAGGCAGCATATGTCAGACTGTGGGGTACATTATATACAAATATTGTAGTGTTTGTTAGAAAGAACTTAAACATCCATAGAATATGGTCTCAGTCAGGGATCCAGAAAATAATACATACAAAAAGACAACAGTACATGTGTACACACACACACACACACACACACACACACACACACACACACTTTCCCCTCATTTCAGTTTTCCAAAATTATTAACCTGTCTTATCTGTATTTCTCACCTGTAAAATGGACATAACAATTGGTGACAGTTGATGGGAAATATTTTGGACATATTTAGCATCAAGAGATATTTTTACTGGCATTAGTGGAGCCTGTGAGTCTGGCTACCCTGGCTAACTTGTACATGTACAGGTGCTTGGGAATAAGATCTCTACCGGTAAAAGTTAAATATTTTCTGATGACTCCTGTTGGGTTTTTCTTTTTCCAAAGTTGGCTTTTCCAAAGCTGATTAGTCTGCAAGTAGACATATGCTTTAGGTCTACACTTGTTAATTTACCTTAGGAAAAAATCAGGTCACTGTCAAATCTTGCAATGTAGCTTACAAATACTTGGCAAAAATTATCTAATTAAAAGCTTCTTTCAGATGAGAATCTGAGGGAAATGATCAGTATCAGTACTGTTTTTCCTTTCGTGATCTGTGTGTCCCTTGGTATATGTCACTTCCCATGTCATATTAAAAGTGTGTTGGCTATCTGCTAATAGTTCATATTTTTCCTTCCACAGCCTCCAAGTCTGTTATAAATAATATGCTACGGGACCCTTCCCAGATTCCAGATGGAGTTCTAGCCAACCAAGTCCATCAGGTATTAATCACAGCTGTTTTCAGTGGTGATGCTGTTATCTGCCTAGCGGAGTACAGGATTTTAAACCTCATTTAATTACTGTCATCATAAACTATCACTGAGGTCAGGGCGCACCATAAATGGCAATGCAATATTTTCAAGGAGAGCATTTTACTTTTTAATAGCTTGCTTTTATAGTAAATAAAAAAGCATGCAATGTTTGTTTTCTGTGATTAAATCTGAATAGTCCATGATACTTTTCTTTTTGGTGTGTATGTGGGGCGGAGGGAGGGGCGGGTTATGACTGCTTTTAGAATGTTTACCGTGGTGGGGTTTGTAGTCACCCCAGCCTATATAAAACCCTTCTCTTATTTGTCCGCAGTGCATCGTGAACGACTGCTGTTATGGACCGCTGGTGGACTGCATCAAGCAGTATCCTTCCCCATAAAATTTTAGGTGCACAATTGACGAGCTTAGATTCTGTAGAGGAGATGTGTCTAGCTTTAACCTGACATAAAGTTCTGCTTCACAAAACACATTTCATACTCTCCTATTTTATATTCTATCAACTGGGTGGGGGGGGGGTCACTGCAGCCTATTCTTTTTCTACCGCTTAGGAAAGATCAGCAAGGCCACAGGAAGATGTCAGTTCAGCAGATGCACATCCACATGCTTATTTCAAACTGCTTGGTTTTCAATGAGTTTAAAGGTACAGAGTCATTAGGCAGGTAGCATATTGTCTGGGACAATATCTAACCATCCCGGTGTCCATTTTAAAAAATATAACAAAGTTCCATTTAAAATGATCCAAATTCAGTTGAGTGTTCTGGAATAAATTTTGAACCTAGAGTTAAAGGATGATGTTACTAAAATGCCACCAGAGACCGCCACGTTTTAAAGGACAGTAGACTCTCGTTGCTTAAATTCTGATTGCAATGTACACTGTCATTTGGATTGCTAATAAACATTTTTAGAGAAACCATGCTAATTTTTCCTTTATGATGAATGTTAAGGCTGTGTGAAAGCAGATGTCCAGTCATTTATTATTAAAGCCCCTGAGATTCTAAGGAGTTCATGCTTACATCTTAAAATTAGACTGGATGAATGGCAATTGATTTTAGTAGAAATTATTGATAAACAAAATGGCAGGAGTTTTGATAATACTTTAAGAATACTTTTTTAAGCAATATTCATAATTTTTGGTGGAAATCATTAAACAGCAACAACAAACCAGCCTTCCTGGGCTAGAGTTTGATAGCATGGATGGCACATTGATCAACTGTGACTCAGTGATAACCAGTCAGAATTTTTGTTGGATTTTCTTGTAAGTTGAATATGTGTGCATGCATATCTACATGTGCACATATATGTGTGTGCATATCTTTACATATGTGTATACTCATATTCACATGTTCATGTATATGTGTATATATCTACATGTGCATATATGTTTGTGCATTGTATATTTATTTATATCTTTCTAGTTTCACAAAGGATTAGAGACACAAAGACATTTTTGAGAGATAGTTTTGCTGTATTGTCCAGGCTGGCCTTATGCTGTCTGTCTTTCTGCCTCTATTTTTTTGTGTGTGTTGAGATTGCAGATGTGTGCTACCACATCTGGCTTAAATATTTTGAGAGGAAAATTACTTTGTTTTTTAAAGACAGAGTTAAGATTTGGCATAATCTTTGAACAGAGCCCTTTTGCAAGAATAGTGAGTAACTAGGATATAGCTTTTTATGTATGCGTTCTTTAATGTTGTCCCCTAACTAAAATGAGCCAAGCCATGACTTTGTCACAAGCTGGCTTTTTTTATTAGCTTAAAGTATAAGTATGCTTCTATTTTTGGTGTGAAATTAATGGTAGTGTTAAAAGTTGTAGGAGCACCAACCTCACATGCCTCAGTGATAAACTTTAGCACATTTATATAACAATTGACACTGTCTCAGAGTGTCTAGGGCTGAATTACATGCTAATTTCAAAGCACATAAAATAGTTAAAAATCAATTTAAAGTTAAGGTTTTAAAAGCATAATGTCTTTTGAAGGATTGCATATTGATTTTAAATATAACTCTCTAATTATATATGCATGGACTAAAGTATGAAGTCAACTGCTTTGTAAATGCCAGGAGACTATTTTTCAGTAATAGTTGAGATGCTTACGGGAAACTAGATTGCTGTATTGCTGGCGAAGAAAATGGCTTGTGAGGTTATTTACAAGTTTTGCCCCATGGTCACTACCATACATCAATAATAGGTATCCTTATAGACAGTGTCTAAGTGTTTCTGCTTATGGAGCATTATAAATTCTGTCTGGAATATTTTTTTTGTATACATACATGTTTTTTGCCATCATTCATGTTCTCTTTTGGCTGTGTATTGTCAGTAGGATTTAATGGACTATATAATTTCAATTGATAAATATAATGATGTATGTATATAAATTATATACACTGACTAGATTTTAATTTTTGCAGTTCCATTATGCTTATTACCAATAAAAATTACTGCTTTTATAAACTTTATTTTCTAGACCTTGCATTTTTATGTCTATATCAAACAAAGCATAATCAAGAATTATATCTTTCCAAAATTTAAAATGGGTGATTACACTAAATAGGCAAAATAAAACAAACAGGGGAGTTTGTGGAGAAACTGATTGTATGTTTGCATTGAAATGGTGTCAGTTTCATATACTGGAAATAAATTTGCAAAGATGTCTTCTAGACTGATCAACAGAAATTATTTTATTTCACACTAGATGAAATGATTGGTTTTCTTTGTAGTGTGAAATACTTTTCTATGTGGTTTTGAAAATTTTTGTAATGTTTGCTTGCCTTGCTTACCCTCACTAAAATACATTAGTTTCTCAAGAAAGCACACATTTGGTAGATGAAGTAGATGAACATCCTTACTCCATTGTGAAAAATGTTACATATAGACATTTGTGTTCAGAGAATAAAGTAAATTGGTCACTTACTAAAATGAAACACCAATCACAGTGGTAAAGAGGATGTCAGGATACTTTATTTTTCTCTTGGTGCCTGCTGTATTTGTTTTATTTATCCACTTATCTATCTATCTATCTATCTATCTATCTATCTATCTATCTATTTATTTATTTTGTATAGTATGTATGCATCCACACCTCCCCCCATACCTTTGCCTCTATATCTCATATCCACCCAAGCAAACTCCATGAAAAAGCAGCCACTTTACTTTTCAATGTAGGACTCTAGGCCACAGCTATTAGACAAAGTCTGAACAGAGAAGCAATGGGAGATGATGGTGCAGGAAGCATCAGGGGCTGTGGGTTTCATTTCTGTACCATCAGTAACCTCAGTTTCATGATTCAACATTTTAGATGTAAATAATTTACAACAATAAAAGTGAGAGCACATTTGTGTGGAAAGAAGTTAATAATTCAGTTTGAAAATGTGGGATACCCTGGTAATGAGAGACCGTTGAGACTTATCCATCAAATGTCTTCACTGGATTCAGAAAATGTGTGAAATTCTGTGATTTAAAATTTTTGCTTTCGGTATTTTATATCTAGTTAAAAATTAAGTAAATGCAGTGATGTGCACTGGAAGAGAAACAAAAACAAAAGACAGGGGCAGTGATGGTGGTTTTGGCTTTATCTTGATCATGGACAATAGTAACTGTATTTTTTGAATTAGGAGATTTTAGTAACAGTCACCTATAACCCACTGATAAAGTGTAGGGTAGTTTTTTTTAAAAATAGTGATACGTAAGTTGCCTTCGATTTAAGTTCAGTGTTTGCAATGTGTGATCAGGATAGCCATCTCTGGTAAGTCGGAGAGTGCTATACCCATGTTGATATTATGGGATTGGGTGGGGTAGACAATGAAGGAGGAGATCCTTTCTTTCTACTAAATGCCTCCTATTGATCTGAAGGACCAGAATCATGTAACACTTTTGAGACTTAGTAAAATCTCTTTCCTTCAGAAAAGAAAACAATTAATTGTCAAAAGATTGCCACTGGCTTTGGTATTTATGTGTTGTATAAGGTTTCCGGCCCTGTTTGGGCCAGGAGTTTGGAACTTATCTGTGGCTTTTACCCTCCAAAGAAATGACTCAGAGGCTTATATTAATTTCATGCTGTTTAGCCTATGTCTCAGACACATTGCTAACTAGCTCTTTCATCTTAATTCAACCCATTTTCTTTAACCTACCTGGCCACATAGCTGTGGTCGTGCCTCACCTGGGCCCCTTACATCTTTCTTCTCTGGAGGCTGGATGAAGACTGACTTAACTCTGCCCTCCTCTACCTGTCTCTGATTTCCTGCCTATTGCTACGGTGCTCACCACAGGCCAAAACAGTTACTTTATTTACAGGATGGTTTTCACTGTGTACAGATGAACATTCCTACCACATTTATGAGTCATAAGACCTTAAGCACAGTCCTCAGCATTTCTGAACCTTACTTTACACGAGAAAATGAGACTAAGATTATCTCCTCTTGGAGTTGTTATAAAGATTCAAATAAGGTCTCATGGTGTTTAGCATAGAGGTTTAGGCTATGCTTTTAGCTAAGTCTTAAAAGGTATAGCATAAAATATATGTGCTCCTTAGGAAGCATTGGCTGGTAGCCAATATTAAATAATTTTGATGCTTTTGGAAGAGGTGTATGATCAAGCACAGCCCGTGGATGGAGCTCTTTACTGCCTGAAAACTTGGTATTAGAATTTTCCTAATAGTTCAGCCCTTCTCTACGTGCTGTCTCCTTAACTGAAAAGTGCTATTGGCTATGAGCATGAAGTTCTGCTGAGAGACTTACTTCTGAAGAAAAACTTGTCCTTCCTCGGTAAGTATTGCTTAAGTCCTCTGGCTTATAGTCTCATCATGGGTACTTGAAGATACAGTTTTCAAAACTTCCACCTGTAGGTAGTATGTACAGAAGGGAGAGAGCATGATGATTGATGCTTTTCATGTCATCTGCAATTGATTTAGACCTGAGCAGATGCTCTCTTACCCACTCTCCTGTGTAGACAGCACGCGCATGGGCTTGTAATTAATATTTTATAGAATAAGTGGCTGAAAAAATGTTTTAATATCTGTTGCAGTATTACTTTTGGTGTCATGAGATATTAGCCATAATCTAAGCCTTATGAGAGAAAGAAACAATGAAATATTGTCTATAAAATGCTTTATATATTAAAGAGAATACATAGAAAATTCCGGGTTGGGTATGTTTGTCTCCTCATATAGGAAAGCCCTGTTATTGAAAAGCAAATATTGTTTTCATGTCAAATATTAATTGTGTCATAGATTTAGTATAATATTTTAAAATCTTTCTTAAGTCTGCCTTCATGAGTGACCCAGTAGAGAATTTTACTGTACAATGTTATTTTTTTCCAGCATCTCTTCATCATTATAAATAAAGCCTGGAAGGACGTCCATGTAACAATGGTGCATGGAAACCATAAAGCAGCCAATGGAGCATTCATTTCTTTTCTGTGCTGTATCTGTGATAACTAACAAAAGACATACTAGTAAGCTGTTTCATGCAGACACTAGAGAACCTTTATAGTTTAATTTTAGAGACAAAAAGAAAAACATATTCCATGATTTAATTTTATTATAAAATGAACAACAGATTAACCAAGGACAGTCAAACTCATGAAATCTAGAATAAATCTTTTCATAACACCCAGGCATTTTATTCTGCTGGAGTGTGGAGGAGGATGTGTTGTAAGATTGTTATTGCTTTGAAGCTAAGAAAGATTACAAGTATTCACTAACTAGGATTTCAGAAAGTTGATAAATTAAAAAAAAAAGTCTCCAGTTACTAAATTTCAACAGTAGAAACAGCCAAGGATTATCATATAAGAAGAGCAACTGAATTGTAGAACCCATGCAAATAATGAAGTATAGGAATAAATTTCTTTTTGAAAATGCATAATACTAAATAAAATGGGTAACAGCACAGAGCTGTTACAATCTATGGAGCCCATGAGGTACTCTAACGTGTGTTTCAGCATGATAGAATTCTGATACATTATAAAGTGTGTGATCCACCATTTATTTGGCTGCAGGTCAATATGAACACAGCCAAATCTAATTTTTGTTTGAAGTCACCAGCTAAGTAGTTTTCTTTCAAGAGCTGATTGGTGTTATTCTTTAGCACCATCTGTCTATGGACAGTCAGGCCCCTTGGGCCCACCTCTTTGTCTAGCCTGCTTTATCCCTGAGGACAAGCAGACTCCAACTGGAAGAAAGAGCAGAGAGTTTCGATGTAACCTAAATTTATGTCTAGAATCTTAGGTAACTGGAATTGGGTGTGTTAGACTAGACTCACTTCAACTGACAAGTACCAGTGCTGGAAGATAATCAAATATTTGTTTCCAATTGCATGAATATACAGAAATATTTAAATATTGACCTTAATGGATCCCACTTATTCCTTTGTGCTCTAGGACATATGAAGAATTATTTGATGGAAACTTAACAGTTGTGTGAGTTTTCCTGAAGGAAATAAAAACAAACATCTGTTTGCCTTTGGCAGGGAACTGACTACAGACCAAACAAACAATTATAAACAATTTGGAATCAGTGGCCCTTTAAGTTTACCAGGGTTGCTTACAAGAGCATGGGTGACCCAAAGGCAGCTGCATACAGAAAGCTCCATCCCAGTATGAGTGAAGACTAATGAAGACTTTCTTCATCCTGGAGTTTCCCATACAACCTGTGTTCACACCATGAGAAGGAGTATCTTCTCTCTTAGTATGACTTTTCTAACTCTCCCTGAGTCTGCATTCACCAACATCTCTTCATCGTTAGACATAAAGCCTAGAAGGACATCCATGTAATAATGGAGAATGGAAACCATAAAGCAGTTGTTTAGTGCGTTTGTGTCCTTGACCTTGTGCATCTTCCCACTTCACTAGCTCAGTGTTTCTTTAGCCTTCTGGGCCTTAGAAATCCTAACTTTGATGTCCTCCAGTCTGAGATTCACAGGACTTCAAGTGATAATATCATCTCCCATTGTCCATCAGGGCTTGATTTACCTAATCTCAAGAAGACATGGTAATTGTAATACTCAGTTTCTCTTTTCTGCCATTCAGGTGGATGTCATCCAGTCCCATGTCCCACAGCCTTATAGCCAAGCTGTGGGTGACTCCTCCATTACTTGTTTAAAAGTTTTTACATCTCAAGAAGTTCAGAAGGAGAAAGCTCCTTTCTTTTTATAATTTGCTGTACTAGACCTTCTTCTTGCTGAATTGGATGGATTTTTTTTCCCCCGCTCTGAAAAGCTTGGACCTGATGGATGTCTTCTATCTCACGCTTTCCCTTTTTTTAAGGCATCCTTTCCATATCTTACTCTTCCTGTGGGTTTCATGTCTAGCATGCTGCCAGCTATGAGCTAATCCATCCCATCATCCCATCTTTCAGTTTTTGAGCCTGTGTCTTTTCTCATTGTAAATTCATTCTTTCATGGGCAGTTTCTTTCTAAGTAAGCAGATGAGATATGATTGCATGTCCCATAATCCATTTGAGGGAGTAGGGACCTCCTGCTCTAGGAGGGAAGCCACCACCCATACCACATGGAAAAGGGTGACCATTTCAGAATTCCCCTCAGAAGTCAGACTCAGTTGTGGTTCCAGCACCCAAAATTGCAGAGACTATATAACTGTCCTCCCCACAACTCATCTTAGATTCTGGTAGGCCCTGTTTGAAAACCTGTTTTGTTATGTGCCTTTGCTTTTTGTGACTTGAACAAACATTGATCACACAAGATAGGTCATCAGTGACACACAAGCAAGGGTTCCACACAAGTCATGCTGGAAGCAGTGGACCAGTAAAGTTTATTGGACTTACTTACAGGCATTTGTGTCACAAAGGCAGCTGTATCACAGAAAAGTTCTCCCCACTGTGACCTCGAAAGCTCTGTGCTAGAGCTCACTCTACTGTATGATATGCATTGAAGGGATGCTCCTCGACTTGGCTATTGCACACTGATTTTATAAGCCAGGGGAGCAGCTTTGTGGGTCTTGTGACTTGCTGAGCCTTGTACGTTTTGTTAGCTTTCTGGGTTGTAGGAAACTATCTCCTCCCTGGAGGATAGGTGTTGTAATTCAGAGGAAACATCGACCTGACAGTATTCTAGCTGATTCTAAAAACAAAGGAATAGTAGTAGTACC